>UELU01137515.1:0-66872 GCA_900490025.1 Megastigmus dorsalis | reverse complement strand
AATTCTTAGAGGTAGTGCACCTGTATTTGGAATATTCATAATTTCAAGTATTTATTTAGCTATATCGAATTATTGAATATCCGGTTGGTAAGGCAGAAACTGTTTTATCGGTCGGATATGGATAGTTAATAATAACTAAACAAATACTTAAAATTATTCAAATCCCAAATACGGGTGCACTACCTCTGTGAATTATATATCACTTGGCAAAGTTACAAGTAAATATTTCAAGAACACCCTTAAAAATTTCTGCACCGAAAAAACGCACTCATTTCGATGCAAAAACTTATTTTTTCGGTGCAGACATTTTTGAAGGTGTCGTTGAAATATTCATTTGAAATTTTGCTGGAAGATAGATAATTAATAGACGAAGTGCACCTGTATTTGGGATTTGCATAATTTTACCTATTTATTTAGTTATTACTAATTATTCATATCCGATCGGTAAAACAGTTTGAGTGGTAACTGTAGGACTTTGACACCCCCTTAACGTAACAAATACAGGAATGGTTTCTTGATTTTAATGCAATTAAGTACTGTACAGTCCCATCAAAGTATTTTTCTGTATAAAACTTGAAATATATGTATAATATTGATTTCTACATTTAACTGATTCACTAAATTATACTGTAACAGAAAAATAAAACTCACATGTTTTTTCTTTTGTTTATTTTCCTTGTTTAAGCAATCATATATTTATCCGACATTTTTACCGTAGAGTTCCGTCGAAAATTTTTTTATAAATTCGTTAAATATTTAAACTAAATTAAAGAAAAAAATACGAGATCCTTATTTTTTAGTTATGTGAAGAATCCAGTGGTTATTTTGTCGGTATCTTTGTTCAATTAATTCTCGACTTTAATAGCTTTTTCAATCTTTCTTCTTTAACAAATTGGCCAATTGACTTGAAATAGTAGGAGATGATATAATCATCATAAATGACATTGAATGTTAACTGTTATGAGATCTATTGTGTTCGATTGACCTTTTACAAACCTTGAGATGGTTTATACTTTAATTTCATAGTGACTGCTCTTATACATTGTGCGTTAACATAAGGATTTTAAATATTCATAATTATAAATACAAAATGCATTATTTAAGTTTAATTATATCTCTATTGTATCCTTGAGGATGGTTTTGAGTTTTTTACAAAACTGTTGTCCGCTTGCGTAGGCCTGGTCAAAGTTTTCACGACAATATTCAGCTTCTCCGGGACTTCCAATTTCGTTATGCAGTTGATTGATAAGCGGCTGCATTGAAAATATTTATAACACATGGCTAATAGGATAGTAATCTAAAAGAATTTATAATTTATAACCAATTTCTTAACTTATAATTTATTATAATCGAACAAGAACCAACGGCCGAGTCAAAACCAATGTTTTTCATCAAATTCATCTCTCATCAAAGATCCATATAAATACACATTTGAGCGTCAATCTTTTCATAAACACCTCACAAAAACATGGCAGGCGGCTAAGTCGTCAAATAAGATGCTCGGCTCGGCGGACGCTATCCGCGAAATGTCTGAAATCTATCGGGACTTGACAAAAAGAAACTGGCCGAGTGCATGAGTTCCCGCATGTGCGAAGTGCAGCTGCTCTGCTTCCTCTGAGATACATGAGAATGGCGATCGGCTCGTGATGCACTAGGCATGGTACCTCGCAGGGTACTGTCCACCCAGTCATTCTCAACTTCTGTTAACCTATAGTTAAGATCATGTCAGGTATAGCTGTAGTCGTCGTATTTTTTATCATTACGGGCGGGATTAGTCGGTGTGCACTGATATCGGTATGGTGAAAGATTTGTTTTCCTATTGCGACGATAAAATTGGTGATTTTTATTTATGTTCTGAAACGCTTAGAGACATTATATTGATATTGAATACTTGGAGTATAACAAATATCCAAATAAAGCTAATGAATTATTCATTTCTTCAAAGCCCATAATTACTATAGCAGTTTCACACCTCTATTCGAATATGGTAAGCCATTCGCGTTTGACTCCGTCCCCCTCGCTACCACTCGATCTCTCTCTCTATTTAAATTTCAGCTAACAGTACGTCTTGAATTCCAGCAAAACATCTAAATAAAAGTATATAGCGAATTGTTGAAAAGCAAGGCAAAACACAAAGCTGAAATATTCCCCACCAGCTGCACATTCTTATAGAGGCCTAAACCAAGCCATTATTCGTTTCTCGTCTCCGACTCCGAGCCCATAACCACTCGCGAATTCCAGCGAAAGCCAATTTGGAGAGAAGCGAGAGGACCGAGTATATATATATTCGCCCACGCAGTTCGACGTGCGCTCAGATATCCCCCAGAGGCGATCCGTCGCAGTCGTCGGTATACCGCCTAATCGCGGCATCCAAGGCAATTGAGAACCGGGGGGATGATTGGAGCCAATTACAGGTGGCGCGGGCGTTCCTCGCTGTCTCTCTTCTCTTTTATATGTCTCCGAGCGAGTATACACACACACAAACACACACATGCTTGGTTGTATAATGCGCTATTGGCCGAAGAGGACGAGTTATGTGCCACGGGTGCATATACGCGAGCGCACGCGAGGATGAATGTCGCGCGCACGCGAGTACGCACTTATACTTGCTCCCGAGGCAGGTGTGTGATTGCAACGACATCCTCTGTAGCTATCGTTGCTCTCTTTTCCTCTCTTTAACTTTAATTTCTATTTCTGCTTTTTCAGACGTTTATGCATTTCCGTAGGTTCAGTCTTTTTCCAACTCGTAGAATCACATATGTATTATTTGCATTAACTATTTCTTTTATTCAAATATAGAAGAAAGTTAAATATATATTCTATGAAACTCTATGTATTATAAAGTTTTTCTTGTTTTTAATAAATTACAGAAGACTGACAATTCTATTATTTGGACAAAAGTGATTTCTGGGACAATTACGATTCAAGTTAAATTAGTATTTCTTGTTAGAATGAATAGCAACAAACCGAGTTCAAAAATGAAACCCTTTCGTTTAAACATTCCAGTACAGTCCAATTTCTAACGATATTATAATAAAATGATATTTCCTAACCCAACTATCACACGCGTCCATTAAAACCATCTACACTGCAAACATTTATTTTTCCTTATATCTCATTTACTTCGTATCTACTCACTTTATACTCCCTCTCCTTGCCCTCTTCCACTCTCCTGTCCGTTCTTCTGCCGTTCTTTTTTCTCTTATCCTCGGCCGTTCGAGTAATACGCGTCCTGTCCCCTTTCAAGACCGCCCGCACCAAGGAAATTAAGCTCCACTTAACCGTCTGATTATCGTTGTCACGTACGAGCGCTCTCGACTCGCGCAAAAAACACACACCAGCTGGAAAAATGAACGAACGGGATGCACATGCATAAAACGCACAAGCAGAGAGGAGAAAGCGAGGAGGAAGGCGGACGGTTGAGAGAAAAAGCTACGCGGCTCTAAGGAAAATGCTGGCATGCTTTGATATAAAGGCTCTTGCGAAATCACGTATTAGAGAGGAAAGCTCTTCGCGTGTGTTTCGTTTCGATTGATGACGCGATAGGGTGGCTACTGTGAAGTTGTACATCAGTTGACTTAGTTGGAGAAAAGACGAAGTAGAGCTAACTGGAAATTTAGAATTCTGGATGCGTATAAGGAACTTGGATTGTAACGAAATGGAGTCTGATTAAAATTTTACTTTACACATAAGAGATTAAAATATTGTATTTTGGTCTTTATTTATATTGCACATTCATAGATATTGATTATGATGAATAATATATTTCATGCAAATTAAATTTTTTTTTACTACCCATACGTAGTCTTTAGTATAACGTATCTAAGAAAACCAAGGATATATTATGGAACAATAAAATTTAGATAATTATGGGTCTTTAATGGATTGTTCTCATAAATAGGAATAGATATTGAAGCTTGCTTATCTTCTAAGAAAAATCTTCGTGTATTCATCATTCTCGTTCCGGATACTTATACAATCATTTTTCACGGAATACCAATTAATAAAATTGACCGTCGCCCGACTTTCCACGGGGGCATTGCTAAACAGGCGTGCGACTTTGAAAAAGTGCGCAATTTCCAATTCGAAAAAAAAGTGTATTTCACAATTAATCTCCTTGATAACATCTGTACACGCGAGATTTCTTCCTCTCGATCTTCTTCACTACATTTTTACGGCCAATGCTGCATCTGCGAGCAGCGCGTAACACGTCCTAAAGACTTTCCAGCAAACGAAACACGACAGGAAGAAATTTATATTTTAATACTGAGGCAGATCTGATTTTCTTATTTCTTATTTTAATTCTTTAAGTACTCATTATCGAAGTGGTGCAGATAAATAAAAGTTTCCTCGGACTTTGGTTTCATTGTATGCAACAGTATTTGTGACAATGCACGACATACCCTAAAGTAACAGGTTCCTCCTGAAGTAGAAAGTACACAAAGGATATATGAAAAAGCTTCTAACGTTAACTTATAATTTCCGTGTAACATGTGCCAGTCACCAAAAATCAAGTTCTACAGATCGGTATAAAGAAAGCGCCGAGGTTTCAGCTTATATTTTCAAGTGCACCGCATCGGGCGCGCAAGATCGTTTATATAAAGTGTGTACCGGGAGCAATTTAAGCGACTGCAGTGCGGCGAGTATATAGGCAACCGAAAGAAGGGGCATAAGCCTCCGGGGTACGCACGCGCGCTCTCCTCTTTTCCCTCTCCGCGAGTATACACACACAGAGCTTTCGAAGAGCGAAAGGAGCAGCGAGCAACTTCTCTCTCTCTCTCTCTCTCTCTCTCTCTCTCTCGTCGATTATGAATTGCGATCGTGAGCTCGCGCGGGCGCGCGCGTATAACTCCTGCGCCTTCGCAATTATCTCGTCATTAACTTTTTTTAGTTCGCGTGCTGCGCGCGCGCCTGCCGCTGCACACACGCTTCTCTTTCTTTCATTCTCTCTCTCTCTCTCTCGCTCTCTCCCTCTCCGCCTGCGCTTCGCTCTTCTTCTTTGCTTCTTCCACTTCTTCTTCGTCTTCGTCTTCGTCTTCTTCTTCTGCCTATTACCGCTTGCCTCTTCTGTTGCTGCTCGCCAACGCTTCCTCCTTCTGTATCGGGTCCTCTTTAAAGGTGATTTTACACCGGGTTGCAGTGCAGTTACACGCCTGCCTTTCTGCTTATTCTGAATTGGGTTTGGAATAGCGACTAGTTTTGTGGTTGGCGCAAAGTGTTTTTTACATTTGAGTGCGCGTGAAAACAGAGTATTGGGGTCTAATCTTTTTCACGCTTTTTCTACGGTGCGATCGAATTTCTCAAGTCACGATTGCTAAGAAAATTGGAAGAAGTAAAATAATCCTGAAGCAAATAAATGACTGCCAAGGTTAAGTTTTGTACCTTCTTATAAGATCAGTATATATTTTTACAGTAATAAAAACCATTATGCACTCATCGTGTTATACTTCTCAGAAATTTTAAATTGTTAAATTATTAATAACGAAAAGATGTATTTAAATAAAAGTAATGAAAATAAGATATAATATACGTTTCAACCATATGAAAAAGTTGTAAAATTCTGTATTTTTGTATTGGATATCATCCAGTACAGTTTCTGAAAAAAAAACATTTAAACTTTTATTTCATTTATCGACAGACAAAGCATTTCATAATTCAAGAGTATAATTGTTTAAGCAATAATATAAACTTAGGTATTCGTTATCGCACGCTTACCTGCATCAAAGTCATTGCACTCGCTTTTCATAAAATTCTTCAAACTCATAAAAGGAAATGAAAGCAATCAATCGAAATCAAGTCGGAATACTTAAACTCGAGTACTTTCTTCCGTTTCATTATCCTTAAAGCAAAGTCAATTTTTCAGTGTAGTCTACCCTTAATTATCCCTCTCTCTCTCTTGCTCCTTTACTTCAATTACTCCATGTCCCTCTCTCTCTCTCTCCTTGTCTCCCCTTTACATTTTAGTCTCCCTCCCACTGCCTCTCATTCTTCCGTTTCTTTCTCGTGTACCAGTGCATCATCCTCCCTCTACTCTTTGGAGACTGAGAGAGACGGAGAAAGGGAGAGAGAGAGAGAGAGAGAGAGAGCTACAAGAGAGATATGTATGAAGGGAGAAAGAGAAAGAAAATAGGAGGCTCGCTAAAGGATTTCGCCGTAATGAATTCCACCCTCAATGGGTAATCACTGGGCTCGATGCCCCAGGGTAAAAGAGAGCGAGAGAGAGAGTGTATTACAAGGAGCCTCCGAGAGAAAGAGAGAGAGAGAGAGAACGGCAAAGGCAGAGAGGAAGAAGAGAGGGCGAGAGCCTCGGGGATAGCACTTAAGGCTCTACGTGCCTCGGAAGATGCCCTACAAGGTATATACTTCGCCGATAGCCCAGCGATCTTCCAAGGCTGCTGCTGCTGCTGTTGCTGCTGTTGACCGCTGCATCGCTGCACAGCAGCGCGTAATGCTTCGAGTGCACCGAGGAGCGGAGGCGTTGTGAGACTCATTGCCCGTATGAATGTTTTAAACTTATTGGCGGCTTTAAACTCGCTGCAGAAGCAGCAGCAGCATCGACCGCCTCTGCTTCTGTTACTTGCGTATGCAACTTTTTATTTTTGACAATTACGAGTAATGGTCGTGGTTCGAGTTGATTGTTCTTGCAGTGGATACAGCCAATGCACGAGGATACGTAAATAAGTAAAGCTGGCATGAATGCGATTGTTACAAAAAATGTATCCGAGTAAGTTGCATAGACGGTAACATGTACATAAGCTTGATTGTCACGTGCATCATTGTAACTGCATTAGAAAGTTTAAGACTGCAGATTTGGTAAAAAAGTCCTCACAGAGAAACTGACCTGAACTCTTTAAATATTGCACCAAGGTGAAGCCTGAAAATTTATGGCATTTGAATTGTCTCTATCGGTTGAAATTATACTATATTCAATGTGTTACTTGTTTAGAAATTCAGACTATATTATTAAGAAATAATAATAGCACCAGTTTCTTATTTTTTATAGGAAACAATCTTTCACAATACTGGCTAAGCTAAGATCAAATCTAGACTGGTCGACGATCTTCTTCTCCTATACACTCGGCTATATATCAAAAATTAACCCGATCCAATCGAAATATTTGTCCGGCTCTCTCTATCTCTCTCCCTCTCTCGTCTAATTTTGACCATGATTAACGATCGTTCGTAATCCCATAGTTACATAGCTGCCAAAAAGCCAATTAAAAAAGAAAGAAACGAAGAATATGCTGCAGTTTCGCTGAACCGTATCATTGTGTTTGTCGCTGATAATGGTAATCACGCTTGGAACCTTTCGCATATGAGCCTTTGGGTATATATATATATAGTATTTTCTGGTAAGGGCCAACCGTTGCTATATACATATAATGCGCCATACAAGTTGCACACGCTATCATTAGCACAGAGAGAGAGAGAGAGAGAGAGAGAGAGAGAGAGAGAGAGAGAGTAAGAGATAGGTGAAGGAGAACCTAGAAGTCCAAGATGGATGGATGGGTGGCTGTGCACTTTTCTGCGTCTTCTTCCCTTTTTCGTAACCTCCGCCTCTCTCTCTCTCCCTTTTTGCGCCGCCGTAGCTCTCTTCGTTTTCTCGAAAAAGTCCCCGAGTCCAAAGAAAATAAAGAGGGAGTGGCGCGAACTCTCTTATGTGTGTACGTGTGTATGTATACCTGTGTACATTTTAGAGGATGCACTTCGGTAGCAGACTCGTGCCCCGAGGCTCCTGCTCCTGCTGCTGCTGTTGCTGTTGTTGTTGGTCAGTATGTGCTTGTATATCGGAGGCGATTTTCGGGATCGTCGGCTTCTTCTTCTTCTTCTTCTTCTTCTTCTGCTTCTCCATCTTCTCTTCGCAGCATCTCTCGCGCTGAACTTGGAGGTTTTTTGTTGACTCTTTTGCTGGGGAACGCGTGCGCACGCCGACTCGAGGAGCTGCCGCTGCAGCTTTTCTCCGCCGCCGGTGATCGAGATGCGTAAATTGTTGTTGGAGCTGAACTGCGACGGCGGGCTTGTGTGTGCGTATGCCTTGATTCATTAGAATCGAATTTTTTGGGTGTGGATGGATAATGATCGAGGGATCGCGGCCTGGTACTTTATGCGGTCATTGTTTTTCTAATAGTTTTCAAGCGGTTTTTGCATGAATATTTATCAAATTGAAGGATAAGTCTCTGATAATAATTATATTTACAAAAGATGCTGTATTTCTCATTTGATACCATTTTGTGTAGATATTCATAGAATATGGAAATATCAATATCCTGTTTTTTATAGAAATAGAATGTAAGATGAAGAATATTAGAGCCATTTCACATTCATAAGATGTAACAAGTCAATAATTCTGTACAGAAGAAAAAGTTTGAAATTACTTCACGCATTACATTTAAAGATACACATATTGATTTTATAATCATAATCTAAAGAAATATATTCAAGCATCAAAGAATCAGAAGGACCAAAATAAAGCCAGAGAATAATTTTCGACGAGATAAGGAGGCTTTTTATGTTGATGCATTAGGGGCAAAACAACTTTCCCCCGAAGCGACCAGACGCCGTTCGCGTAAACTTATTCAAAAAGTCATTGTTAGCGCGATGAAGAAGCTCCGAAGACAGACGCAAAAGAACGAGAAATCGGTCATCTTCTATATACGAGGATAGGCCTCCAACAAAAAGGACTTTCTGGAGATGGGTAGAGAGAAAGAAAGAGAGGGAGAGCAGAGAGAGAGAGACAGGGCGGCACTTAAGAGACTAAAAACGAACAAATTTTTAGCTTTGGGACTTACGAGGGGAAGTGCAAATATCCCGTTTTAAGTCGCCTGGTGCTCGAGTTTTGCATACGCCCAACGCAGGAAGACGCAAGAGCATATACATATAGGATGCGCAAGGCCCGCGGGCCCTGTTGGCTCCCAAAAACAAGGACGCACGCACACGTACATAAGCACTGGACCCGTCCAATAAGCCCAGTCTGAAATCAAAGGGGAAAGGGGAGAAGTTGAGTGAACGCAAATGGAGGTAGAACGGACGCGCATCATAATGAATGAGTGTATAAACTTTATCGAGCATATATGTGGTTTCACCGACTTTGACCCGGTGGCTATTTCTTTTTCGAGCTTATAAGCACATTCGGGATGAGATACGCGCGGGCGCGCGCGCGCGAGCGAGCCTCGGATGATGGTTTGCAGAAATTTCGATCGAGTTATGAGGATATTGAAACGGTGATCTTTGACTGCGGCGAGAGAGTAAGTTATGACGGAAATTCAGCTTATAGCTCGTTTGACAAAGCAAAAAATAAATCTCCCGGCGAAAAGCTATTTAAAAGGCGAACTATTCTAATATTTTCAGACACAGTCGCGTATCCACTCGCTATTTAAGCCGACAGCATATCGAACTTGACTGTCGTAAAATATTTTTTGTTCTCAGGAAGAAAAAATAAGGAACCGAGGAAGGAAAAGCAGCGAGGCCGTATTGTAAAAGTACTGCGGAGCTCTCTTGTGATCCCGTGGGCAAAAAAAAAAACAACGTGGACAGTCGGTGAAAACACGATTCAGCGGCCAAAGTGCCGTTTCACGATATCGGAATTTCACGATTACGAGGGGTGGAGAACAGCCGAGAGCGATTAATTAATTTCGTCCGTTCCTACTGTGTTCAGTAATTAATTATTTATTCGAGATCTGGGACGATTAAGACGTCTATAAACACCGGGTGTGAAATTCTTGAATCGTTTTGCACTATGTTCGTCAATTTTTCTTGCTTAACTGCATTTGATTCGTTATTTATATACGTACACAGCTCCTGTAACATAATTCAAGCGTGTATTTATGGATATTATACACTTGTAGCAGCAAACTTGTAGTTAAGTAGCGAAGAGTCAAATGCTAATTCGACAAATGTACGCTAAGTTTTAGTCAGTAAAGTAAATGTGCCAATAAGTAACCAGTTGGAGGTCAGCGTTGATATTCTTTGAATTATAATATTAAAATGGGTTTTATAATACGATATTGTGTACTCTGCCAAAAGAGAAATTAATATTCTATTTAACAATATTTTTTAATCGTGGATTTTTGTCAATAAGTAACCATTTTTGCTTAATACTGATTATACAAATGCTACAAGATTTCAACCCAATCTCGATGTTTATGAGTAATATGAATAGGATACTTATTTCTATTAAACGTAGAAATACCTAGCGAAAAAATATAAAGCAGGTACATAACCCGAGTCGCACTGTCGAATTTTGGTACATAGCATCCATAACAGCATTAATTGTAATTTTACAGATATATATCTATTGTAATAAAAATATGACACAAGTGCTATAAAGTTCTTCATTGTATAAAGAAAAACAAATGTTTTAGGAAAATAAACTAGAAATAGTGAAATTTATGTACGTGGTTAAGTATTCGGCAACCGAATATTTTTGTGCACGAGTAACTAGCTAAATATTTATTTCCAGAAACAATATATTTTCACGCACTTATGTACTTTACTTATGCTAAGAGTACTAAAACAGTACTTAATAAGCCTTCTAATCCGAAAAAAGGTGTAAATATCGTTAATATAAAAATCGCGTTTCTTAGATGTCGGGCTAATAAGAACATTAGCTGGATACTAGCAGATTATGTTTTCATAATTTTAATTCGATCAAAGACAAAATTCCAATAAATATAAACTAATATATGAGCCATTAATTATAGATACTCGTACATGATTACTCAATGGTACATTTACCTTACATAAACAACTCACAACCGCAAGCCGAAAACGTAGAAAAGCGCGCCAAGCCATAATAAAACGTATAGAAGAACGTAAAATCCCCGCAGCAGGGTAGCGGCCAAATCAGCGAGCCTCGGCATCAGCGCTCTCCGGAGGCTTCCCGGAACGTTTACGCCGGCCGCGCGTCGTTATATCCGCCATCGAAAATCCGCGCCCAGCCTACACACAGTGGCGAATATCCTCTCTCGTCTATATATAAATCCCGCGAAGCTTTATATATTTACACGTAAATAGAGTAACTACCGCAGCAGTAGCAGCAGCAGCAGCGTGGCAGTGGAGAAGAAGCGCAACAGAAGTGGGAGAGCCGCGGTGCACGAGTCCGAGTAATTAAGAATAATGGCCGAGCTAATGCTTTTAACGAAACGAACAATGGACAGGTGTTCGCAGTGTGCGCGTTATAATAATGTGCGTTATAATAGTTGGTCGTTTGCTCTTGGCGATTCTGCCTTGGGTCGGAACGCGCGCCGCGAGTATCCCGTATAGTGGAACATTTGCCTGTACTCGTGTGTACTCGCTGATACGAGGGATGACAGTTGAAATTGTTCTAGTCGAGCTGAGTTACGCGTTCTCTGGGATGCTGCTCCGCGCGCTTCGCCGGTCTTTTGATTGGTGGCAAAGACCGAGGATGTGCACCTATTATGTATGGGATGTACACACTTGCATGTGAATTTGGGAGAGTAGGTGCTGCAATCTAACAATTTTATGTCACATTGTAATGTACTTTATTATTACAATTCGCAGGAACTTTAAAATGTGAGTTTGCTTATTAATAAAGTTTATTTCATTATTTATACTAAATCTGTTAGTTGAAACTTGGTTTATAAGTTAATTTTAAATAATATTTATTAGATACAAGTAAACAGTTCCTATCTGTCTTTTCCAAAAATGTTCCCAGCTTTGTGATAAATGAAGCTCGCCATATAAACTATCTACAATTTGAATGCACATAAACACACGTATCTGATCAGCGGCTGTTATTTGTTGCCAACGTTGCAATGATAATAATTTCACAATCATCGTCGCATTACTGTCCCGTGACAATAAAGTCACCTTTAGCAAAACAAACGTAGGTACATAATAGCGCAACAGACCGAAAATCCAGAGTAATGGAAAAAAAAACGCAGCGTATACACTTGCGCAAGTAAACGCGAACGGAACCCGCGACTTCTCGCACAGACATCATTAATATCTTTCCAATTACGGGTTGACAAATAACTTTTCGCGAAAAAGAAGAGCGCGCGTTACGCGCTCGCCGAGATGCAAACACTGCGTGCGCTCTCTTTTTTTACGCGAAACCAAATCTCGCGCCGCGGCAAACAGTAGAAAATCCACTTTGCGCGTATGATTTATGATGCGCTCTCACGAGTGAGAGTTCCGCGTGTCTGATTTATTCGCGAAAAAGTCTCGTTTGTGCGCGCGTGTGTGTGTATATACACGCGGTGAGAAAAAAGTCACGCATGACCCGATCAAAAGTGAGTCTCCCTCTCTCTCTCTCTCACTCTCTTTTTAACGAAAAACGTGCGCAGCACTAACGACGTCTCTGTATGTATAGCGCATGCATGGTATAAGAGAGAGAGAGAGAGAGAGAGAGAGAGAGAGAGAGGGAGAGCTGGTGGGCGTGGCGCTACGGGCGATTTGGGAAAAACGTAATTTAGCGGGCGTGTCCCGCATGTGCGCGCGCGCAAGGTGCAACGAAAATGAGATTTTTTTATCGTAAGTCATCGTCCAGCGCTGTGTTATAAGAGAGGAGGGAGAGAGAGAGAGAGAGAGAGAGAGAGAGAGAAGCGAGAGAGCCCCTGAGCGGCGCAAAATAAGGATGGAAGACGCGATGCTGCGAGCGAGGTAATGTGAGTGGGTGTCGTGGAGTGCAGTGTGTAGCGTCTGATCGAAGGACCTCTCTGTCTTTTATATAGCATTTTCGATGATATTATTCGAAGGGTTATATAGCTTTGTTCTTGAAGCATCTTCTGATGAAAGTGTGGCTAGATCTTATTTAATTAAAGCGTGTTGGGACTTTTATGCGCTTACATATAATAGAATGTATAATAATTAAACCTGTTTCTTCAGTACAAAGGTATTAGTTGATTTAGGCCACTTAACACTATATATATATATATTATGTTAGAAGCCAAATTAAAATGATACATATGTAAGTACATGATATTGCGATACAACCAACCTACTTCTGAAAGGACATTTCCAAAAAAAAAACCTATCCTATAAGTTATATGTAATAATACGCTTTCAAGCGGCGTTGTATCTAGACATATAAGTTATTTCCAAACGGAACTGACTACTTTGCGCATTCACGCAATAATTTAATACTCCAGTTTTTCCAACATTATCGGGATTTCCCATTCAATTGATCATGTACTTATCTCCATCGGACAAGGCGACGTATCGGCGCGAATTGCGCCACGCGATCAGCTTCTGTTTATACTTTCTATTTTCTTTTCCTCGACTCCAAGCTTCGTGCAATCGCTCTCTGTTAAACTACACATTTTAGAAAAAACTTTACTTAAAAAATTTCTTCAGTCTCGTCAAAACTCAGCAGCAGTCGATGAAAAAAAAATAAAAAGAAAGACTCAACCGCGACGTGTAATAAAATTCCAGCTCTTCGAGAGAGAAAGAGAGAGACGGAGCATCGGTGGTGGCTGCAGCTGCTAATTTATCTCCGGCTGTTTAATAAGTCGCTCCCTTTTTACACCGGCTTGGCGTGAATCATTAATTAAAATCTCCGCGAAATCTGAGCATTCGCGTGCGGCCTGTGTATAACAATTGCGCGCGAATTTTCTTGACGAGGCGAGGCGATGTGTAAAAAGGAGGCTCGTTAATTAGAAAGAGAGAGAGAGAGAGAGAGAGAGAGAGAGGTGTATAAGAGAGGGACGATTGATTTCTGCGGCCGCTTCAACTGTAATTTTTGGCTGCCGATCTGATAAGATGCTTTCGGTGGATCGTGGAATGTAAAAAACGTGCCGATCAAATTCCCCCGGTTGCTTCTTAAGTCCGTGGCTTTACTCCGCGCGCTGCTGTAGACATGTCTGCATACACTTGGGAAGTCTCCGCGTTAGTTTACTTAATTGCGTACCTTCAAGAATTTGATTTTTTTAAACTATAATGGCATTGTTCTGGAGATTGGAATGAGAAAAATTGTCGGATGTATAAGTTTGACAAAATTTATTCTGAAACAGCTCGAATATCGATATTGCGCAATTGGATTAAAAATTTTACTTTAAAGCAGTATGATGAATCTATTATTATATATGGAGCAAAAATAAATTAAATATAAGGAAATAAGTTTATTAAGATTAAAACAGAATATCTCTTTCATTTCGATGCGTACGTCCGAATGTAGAATACGGTAGATTGAATGTATATCACTTAAAAAACGATAAAAATCCTCTACCATAGACATATTTATAATGGGCCTTGTTATTTTGGGTCAGACATTTTTTACTGTCGGCATACAATTAATGTCTCTATAAATACTTATCTCCAAGTTCATTATGTAACTCCCACACGAATTTCTTATATATATATATTACTCCTTTTTATACCTTTTTGGTCTCCCCGATCTTTTTTTACCCTATTCCCATGCGTTGTTAATTTTATTCTCCTTTCATTTACGTGATTTTCGATTCAGAAGATTCCCCGTAATCGGACTCGCTCCGTCGGAAATGCCGCCATAAAAGTTCGGTTTTATGACATTATTTTTTTCTCTCTCTCACTCTCTCTCGTTCCAAGAGACGAGCAGCGATGCATCTGACTCTGTATATATACCAGGTGAAGGTGGATTAAGGCTCCTCGCCTGGAGAGAAATGCGAAGGCGGTCGTTAGAAATCAAGGACTAGATGATCGGAGCGCTTCATAATAATTTTGTGCCACGGCTCGATTTTCTTTGAATTCCATTACCCAAAAGGTTTCACCTGTATAAATTACCTCATTAAAGCTAATAAAAGTAATTGATGTTCACTTTATTAATCGGAAATTACATGTCCGAGATTAAGCTTTATTTATTTTCTTGAGAAAAAAAAAGTTGTTCTTTATGTGCCTGATAGCGCGATTATTACTGAATGATTGAAGCACATGTCAATAAAGATAATCATAATATATTTCTAAAAATTCTTGGAATAAAATATTTATCGTTATACGATTAATAATGATTTTTTAATCCATCAGCTCGTCTTCGTAATAATATAAGGTTAGAATTTTGCTTAAATTTGTATTTCAATTCAGAACTTATATTTGCGGCATTTCAAGTTTGAAATATGAATTCTGCACGTAAAAAGAAGAAGTAAGTCAAAGTGTTTCGCGCATTAAAGTTAACAAACAATGCCGCAAGGATTTCGCCACCTCCATAAGAATATTTTACGAACACTTACGCGAGAAATAATAATCATTCGCCTCGACACTGTAATAATAATATATTTCTAAACAAATTCTGGGAGCGCATTAAATAGCACTGTTAATTATCGTGTAGTCAATGCGGTGCCATAGGTAAGCGCGCGCGTATATATACAATGTTATAAAGCTCGGGATGGAAATTATACGGTAATTTGCCGTACCCAATTTCCTTTAAATACCCCCCGCGCGAAAGTCGACGTAAAAAAGAAATCCCCGTTAATAAAGCTTGGACTTGCGGCACAGGAGCAGCGAGAGACAAGGAGAAAAAAACATAGGAAAAACGAAAGTCACACATACGTGGTCGGTGTGTGTGTGTGTGTGTGTATGCGTGTACGAGCGCACGGGTCATTACGAATCTCGTTACCACGCCGCTGACGTAATATCGCGATTCACTGCCGCTGTGTCCTGGCGCTAATAATAATGCCGCGGTGGCCGTTACGAGTGATAGTGTTTCTCGAAATAGATTAATCGCTCTTGTATACCTTTTGGCTTTTACACATATATGCTGCCCCGCGCGAGAGAGTGCATAACGTGTTATTAATCTCGCGACGGTTGGGGCTTAATCAATATGAATCGATCGGGAACACTTGGGATGGGGATATTTTTTTATATCATGAAGTAGTGTGTGTACCTGTCGCTTTACGAGGGCGACCATCAATCGCTGACCGATTGAATTTCCCCTCCCTTCCTTTTTTTTTTTATCGAGTACGATTTTATTCTGCAGTGGTTCCGCAACGATTGCTGCATTGATGGATATGTAAGACGTGATTTTTAAAGTTATTGAAAATTTCGTTTTAATATTTAATGGATGCAGTACTATTGTGCAAGTTATAGGGGATTATGCCGGCTCACGCTTGCTCGATTCAAATTTATTTTGCTAAAGATTGTTATTGCTTTTCAAATAAGTTACAAAATTTGTATACATATATGTAATAATTAGGCCAGTATATCGACGGTATCGCAGTCGTCGCTAAAATATTGTACATCCCGGAGTAAAATCGTAATTTATATGAGAAGCAAAGTTGATTGTGAGCAATTAAAGGTAGATAGATGCTCGTGACATATCTGAAATTTCATAGGTAATAAAATAAATGAGTATATTATACATTTAACTATGTCCCCTGATAGTAATTGCACTTGAATTCATAATACAAGCTCAACAGGTGCCTTCTTATAGCTGATTAACTAATGGAAAGGAAATTATGTATAGCTTTATATTTTTTACATGAAAACTCAACGACATTCACTGAACTTTTTGAAAACACATCAGCTAGCCTATATTATCAGAATTCGTCAAAAAAAGTTGGTATTCCGAGGAAATGGCCTTATCGAGACTTGAAATTAACTCTCGGCGGACAGACTCCTCCTGCAATCGACTGCACATAATTTGCCAGCTAACTCGCACATAAATGACCATCTCTCTAACCTTACTCGCAATCTCTCTCTCTCTTGTGAGCTTCCGCGAGAGATCAATCGATGCAAATCGAGATACACAGAGATACAACTGCGGGATATCGCGCAAAAGGAGGAGCTGGCGGCTTGAGTAACGAGGCGACGATCCTTCATTTCCGGCATGCCGCGCGCTTGTATATATATATAAGATATGCGTCGTAGTGTGGCGCGTGCCGGGTACATTCCACGTGCACGCGAGTGTGAGAACTGTCCGCTTTGATGAGAGATGCGTGTGCGTGCGATTGCAGCAGTAGCAGGTACGTGTGTTGCCGGATGAACGAGAGAGAGAGAGAGAGACTCGCGGACTTAATTAATACCTCAGGATGAGCCTGGTATATCTAAGGCTCGATAAGAAGAAAATGTCGTTCGATTAGGTGGCGCTGTATTTTAGAGACGGCTGCACGATTGAGCGTGGATGAATGGTATATAGTTGCAGGATGCCTCGTAGTTCAGTTTTGTTAACGAGCTGGAAGGTTAACAAAAATCACGGGAATTTATTTTATCGACATGTTAATTATAGTTTCTCGAGATGTTACAATGTAATTTGTACATTTGATCCTCAAATTTTAATTTCAGTTATTACTCGATGTTACAAATCATTTTATTAACTACTTCGAGATATGCAGATTTCAACTTTACATCTGTAATAAACTGTATAATATCTGGTCTATAGCTGTAACGTTACACATTCTGCGTGAATTCAAAGCGGTATTAAGGCAACTTCAAAACCTTCTGAAATCGTATTGAACTTATTGATCAATAAGTTGACAAATTCTTCAGAAATAGAATCTCAACTGCAATGAAGCTCTCGCATCACAGTACACGAATGCGTAAGGATTCGCCTGAGCGATCGCTAACCAGGCAGCCAACACACACAGACACACACGCACATACACACACATACAGAGGCAACCGCACAAACACACGATTTGGCCGAAAGGCGAATCAGCTGTCGGCGTCAGTTCGCTCGGAGCCGAAGTCACACTTTAGGCGCGGCGAAGTCGAAGTCGTTGGTCCGGCGGCCTTTTGAAAGTAGAAACTCATCACGAGCGAGAGTTTATTAATCGCTGAAGGATGACGCGAGTCGCGCTTGAGCCGAGCTCTCACATCAAAGCCGCGGATAATATTAGATCGCGACGCTCGTACACCCGACCAATTTAGAAGGACACCCCCGCGAGATTCGAATTACGCACTTGCGACTTTTTCGTTTTGCAAGCTGAGTTGGTGCACGATATTCGATGTGACGTTCCTTCTTATACTTGTGCTCTACGATGGAGGTATTTCTTTTTTTTTTTTTGGAAATATTGTACGCCACTTGACGACGAAATTGGATTTATACAAATTTAGATAGTGAGGAAAAAAACTTTACTGGATGAATTATTAAGATGAAAGTAAATTAGGGAAGATTGGATGAGCAATATTAATTTAAAGTGACAATTGTTAGTTTTCGAGTAGCCCACGTAAAATAATCTGTATATGATCAATATAGTACAAATACTATATCTCCAATGTATATGAGCTACTTATATCGAAAATATATTTCCACATCAGAACTGCAGGAATGCTTATACAAAGTATTGGAAAACTATAGCCTTTATATAAATCTGCCATTTTACGTCTATGTCATCATATATTACAATATTTAAATTATTTACAATTTCTCATGTCCTTGTAGGTTAAAGAAACGTTAATGAAAAATTGCTTTTCTTTGTGAAAAAGTTTTAATGTCACCCACATATGGGTCATAAGTTTCGAAATAATCCACATATTTGCATATATAGTACTCCAATGCTTGGTAAAAAGTCTTCGCTATGTTAAGCGGTAAGTGGCGCCACAATGTACATGTAAAAGTGAATAAGTGGGAACAATTGGAACTAAATTACCGATTAGAGTTAACGTCCCACGTATGAAAAATATATCAGGATTACTATTTTCCATAAACGACCCGTATATTTGAGATCTTTGCAATATATTGACCGTGTAAATTATTTCTATTCGAGTAAAAAATGTAGTGACATAAATTAATTCAATATCATATAAAAATTAAGAATAGAAAAGAAGATGAACCTTACACTTACAAAAGTAATATTACAAAGTAAAGTAAGGCACTTTACAATTATTAGATATTTGCATTGCAAGGACGGTACATTTATTTCTCACAATTAATTATTTATCGATTACTTACTCAATAATATTTTAAAATAAAGTCAACCTTCATCGTCCCCAGCCACTCCATCTAAGCATGGCAGGCATCGATCTATTATATATACGCAACAAGTGGTTTCCAGCTAAACCATACGCAAGCCAGCCCCAACGCTAAACCTTCCCACCTCTCTTGCACACTTGACAAAATATACCGCTCTCGATTCTCTCTTTGGTCGCGTCCGCGCGTCAGTATTATATACGCAGTACCGCACGGGAAAGTAGCCAAGCCGCGAGAGCCGCAAGCCGAATTAACGAGCGGCGCGTGAAGCGCACGAGACGAGGAAAGAAAAGGCTTGCGGCAGTTGTCAGTTGTCCTGGTGCGGCGTGTCTGGCGTGCATGCGTATATATGTGCGCGGGCGCTCGTCAAAAGCTCAAGAGAGAAAGAGAGAGAGAGAGAGACGAGAGAGACGAGAGAGACGAGAGAGACGAGCTGCAGAGAGGGAATGCGTGCGAGGGCGCGTTACTCTCTCGGCGAGTTCGTCACGCTGCGGCGCTATCGGGGTTCTGCTGCTGTGCGGCTGAGGCCGAGGCCAGACCGGCGGAGTGAGCGACATTTTTGAGTGGGTGTCTGCTGCCGCGCTGCCGCTGCTGCTGCTCGTCTGTCCTTTATGCGCTGGGAAAAAGAGAGCAGTGTATTATGTTGCGGGTAGGGTGAGCACGAAGAGAGAAGAGAACGAGGCGCATCGAACGAGGGATTTTTGTTAGGGTATTTTGATTGCGGCACGCTGAGAGATGTATTTACGGTTCTAGCTTAGATCTTAATCTAATAATCTTATTTCGTGAATAATGATGGAACGAGTGAATTTTGTTCAAATTATCGGATTGTACCTGCGTACGGTTTTGTGCATGAGAAGACTGGTTCCTTTCTCTTTTTTTCCGGATGTCATCAGAATGTTTTCACGCGTTAAATCTGAACCGAGTGAGTGAACTATCTAAGAAAAATTTCAAGCTTATTTAAGAAGTCTTTTGTTTCCCCCAAGCAAACACTTACGACGAAACATAGAAGAAAAGAAGTCTATCACCTTCGAATGCCTCCAAATGGAATTTCGTGTACATAAAATACCTCCAAAACAAAGCTAGCTAATACCCACGCGATTGCCAACAAAGAACGTGACCTGCAAGCGTATTCACACACATATGAACGTCACTTATAAAGCCGCTGCTCACTGTCCGCGCATTCGCCCGCAAGTTCCAAGGAGCTATAATACTATAAAGAGCGAGCGAAACAGAGAGAGAGAGAGAGAGAGAGAGAGAGAGAGAGAGAGAGAGAGAGAGAGGGAGAGTATAACACAGCCCTCGCAGGCAAGAGTAGCAGCGTCAGCGGTGCACGAATGGAAGCGAGCGCTAATTGCGCGGTTTAACGCTGCTGCAGCTCTACACTGCCACCATCGGCGCGCCGCTACCCAAGTGCCCTCCGGTCATGTTAATCATAACGCGCCGCCGCCGCGGTAATATTGCCGTCATCGGCTACGAGCTCGCAGCTCTCGCGTAACGCGCTCTGTCGCCCATATATATTTAGAGGTGGCTCAAGGGAACATATATTCCGGAATTATTGTCGCGCGTGTAGTCGCGTCTTCTCTTGGACGAGACGATGGGGAAAGGAGGAGGTGGAACAAGAATAATGGGATGGTTCTCTCTCGTATCTATTTCATAACGGTGGGATGTGTCGCGTTGCGGTGGACAAGTTATGCAGTGTTTGAGGAAGCGAGGTAGCGCTCTGGCCGCCTTAATTGGATGATATTTATGATTCTGATGCGGGATTGATTCGGGAGAGCAGACGTTGTTATTCCGTGATTTTGGAGACGAGTATACGCGGAGATTGTGGATAATTGGGCATGAAATAAAGTTGAGCGGTTTTTAAGTGGAGCCACATTGAATGTCCTTAAATTGCGCACTTTAAAATCTCGAAAAGTAATTTAGTGATTATATAACGGATATTTTAATTTCATAATTCCAAAACTATTGGCTATAGTGCATTGTTGATTTATTGAAAATATATTACTAATTACTACTCGCAGCAAAATATTGTGACTATAGAAAGTATATAGTTATTATTATGCACTTATTACAATGCCAAAATCATTATGTTGCAGGTAATTTAAATGACTAAAATATTATAAAATTAATCGCTGCGTTTTGTAAATCAAATTTAAGATCCATCGTGATACAAAACCCGAATAAAATAAGAAAGGAATACAAATGCGTAGAAATTATAAGACAGCGTAAAAATAACAACGAAAACGACGGCAAAAGCGCAGAAAAACGAGGTGAAGGAGAGTGAAAGAAGAGAAAGGTTCCCTCTCGCTCTTCTGTTAACTGGAATGCGAAATCCCCTACGACGACGCGACGTCTGCCGAGCGTCTGCAAGACGGTCTCTCTCTCTCTCTCTCTCTCTCTCTCTCTCTCTCGTTCCCCCTCTCACGAAGGACAGCGAATGATACATACAGCGTAAGAGGGAAAATACATGCACGTATACACGGAGCAGCCTCAACTTCGTCTCATTGTTCATTGCGCTACGCGTCGGCGGGCGGAATATAATTTATGGAAGCGCGGGACTTGCGCGCTCCGCACTATACATACACGCACACATACACGCGGGCGCGTAACGCCGATTTGCTCGGCTCGTACGTACGAGCCGCGCGGTTTCTCTCTACGTTATTTATTCAGTTATATCCGATGATACTTCATCTCGACAAAGTTGCGAGTTGCGCGCGGCGAGAGCGCGGATTAATTATGAGTTTTAATTACTGTTGACAAAAATGTTATTTATCGGCCAGCGATGCTTTTGCTGCGCTGCATATAATATGTATATGCGCAGTGTGGGAATGAGGGAGAAAGAGAGAGAGGAAGCCTTGGCGAAGGATTGATTCGATCGAGCGAAGCATTTCTAGCGCTTTATTGGTGCTATTATTCTTTTCGATGTATACAACTTGGCTCTATATGCTAAATAATATACGCGCTTATTACGAGCTGCGAATATATATTTGATCTCTCGTGCATCACGAGTGCAAGCTTATTAAATTAATTATTGCTAGTTATTTATTGTTTTATTAATCGCCGTTTTATGGTTCATTGGGAGTAATACGTTTCGTGCGATGCCGCGCGAGTGTCTAGTTTTCATGAGTGATTTATTCATCACGTTTTATATTCTCGTGTCTTTAGCTCTTGGGAATTGCGAAACTAATTATCGCGTGATCGATCGTCAATATTCATCGCATAGAAAATATACGTATAGATATATAGCAGCTTTTTACTTGAATTTTCAGTTTTTCAAAATTGTTGATTGAAAGCGACACTGCTTATCAATTATAGTAAGACGATCGTATTCTTTTTACATGTTATTTAATAATCTGTTTCAATTCTATATTATTTTCATTTTTATTGGGTTACTTCCATTGACTTAGAATTGAGATCATCTTCGTATATTGAGCAGAAATCCACTCTAGATCATGCTTGAAACTTGAAAAATCATTTCGGAAAGTCAGTTCTTCTTCTTTATGTGTAAATGTTACGAGACAGTACTCCATCAATTTGATTGACCTGGGTCTAGGATAGGGAACAAGACACACAGGTATCACTTGCACGCCTGCTTTCTAATTCACCTCGATCAAAGTCGAACTAACAACGTCCAACACCTACTTTCTTGTATCGTAACTGCTTTGCGTCGCGGCGAGGAGTAAAGGCGTTGACTCGACTTGACGTCTCTTCCATTTAAATATCAAACAAGTGGAGGATTAGATACAACGTACCTATACGCAGATAAAATTATTATATGGGAGAATATTAATGTATTGTTTGGTGTCGGTCACATGGATCTTACGCCCAGACGTTTTTTTTTTTTTCAAGAAAGCATGGATAGAAAGATCAAAGTAGCGGACCAAGTTACATTCAAATTAATGATGCAAGAATTGATTAGAATTTTACCCTAATTACGTAATAACCGGTCATTTTTTAATTTCAGTCTAAAATATACTTTTTACTGTATCAGCATGCATAATATTGTATACTCACTGCCTTCACATTTTTAAATACAAGTTTTCGGATAGCTTTGTCCCTACAATTTTGCATCTTAGTACGTCACTCACTTGTCGGTTGCGTATTAAAACTCATCGTAAGGAAACTTGAGCTACGAATATTTACACCCATATTCACTTCTATAGGTATGAATAGTTTGTGTGACTGATACTCTGTGAAAGCAAGTTTCAGCAAAGCACGAGTCACTGGTACACGCATCTGTATATTTGATTCGTTGGACATACGCGACGATCAAGCGTTATGTATTTGAAGGTATAATATTTGATTGATACAGTAGTCTGTAGAGGTTGAATCTGTCCGAGCTGCAATTTTTAAGTGACGCTTTGATAGAATTCATCGATATAGTACAAGTATTCGCATTATTTATGGTTTAAGGGTGGGTCCAACGCTACATTCAACATTAAACTATGCAAAATGTGTAAGATAAATGCACACTATGAAAGTGCTATATTTTCAAAATTTTTAAAATTTGTTTGAGCAGAGTCACCTTTCATCATACTGACAGATAGATAACTTCAATTATTTGATCTAATTTGACTATCGTCAGTTTAACTTTTTATCAATAAAGATTCTAGCACAAATATTGCGTAAAATCTATATTTGCCAATAGACATTTATCAAACAATACAGCGTCGTCATTGATATACA
The DNA here is from genome assembly GCA_900490025.1 of Megastigmus dorsalis. Classification (NCBI taxonomy): domain Eukaryota; kingdom Metazoa; phylum Arthropoda; class Insecta; order Hymenoptera; family Megastigmidae; genus Megastigmus; species Megastigmus dorsalis. Next base: position 43,348 of record UELU01137515.1, on the reverse strand, counting down.
GTGAAATCACGAATTCAAATTAAAAGCGATTCTTACAGATCACAGGCTATTAGTGCAAATGTCGACACGAATTAAAAGATAATATATGCCTGTAATAGAATTGTCAAATCAGTCCCGTAAAGCTTGAAGAGTCAGTCATCATAAATCGCATATATATATATATATATCCCGGTGGAAGATTGCATTATTATTCGGTGGGCAGTAACGAACAATATTAATCTTTAACGATTTTAACGAGCCGTCCGGAGCCCAGCGCGGTCACGCGAGTGACGAATCGCAAATGTAATTGCGAGAGATAAGTGAGGGGCCAGTTTGAGAGTCACTGAACGAAAATAGCGACCTTATTAATAATCGCGCAGAATGTCGCATGCATGCTCGCCGCCGCCGTCGCCGCCGCTACAGCAGCCGCCACTCGCGAGAAAGTAGAGTCTGGGGATGCGAGAGACGTTTCTCTCTCTCTCTGCGTGTGTGCAAAACGCGCTGCAGCGCCGGACAACAAGAGAGAGAAACAAAATCTCTTGCCTAAGTAGAAACGCCGCGCGCCATAGGAAGATGGACAGGGAGCGAGGAATAAGTGGAAGCCATGGGCTAGAGAAAGGGAGCAAAGCGACTATATAAGAGATTCGTGCTGTATTAGTCCGTGTGCGGTTTCGTTTGTTTCTGCATTTTCTCCTGAGATTAATGTTATATTCGATGCTATAATTTTGATTGAAATGCAGAATGGAAAAATGATTTTTAGGATCGTAGAGTTACAACCAGATTGATTAATATATGAATATTAAATTTATACTTTACGAATATAATATTTTATATCTTAATATGATATGACCGAGAAGCGAAGACGAAAGGAATAATTGATCAGTGAAAATTGATTGCATTATGAGAAATGAATTCGACGCGGAATAAAATTTTTAAAGAAAAATATTCTTAGAATGTCAAGAATAGTACTGAGATGAACTTTAGCTTTTATAAGGCGTTGCTAACTGAATAATGCGCTTTTTGCAGTAATTATGTTAACAGTAATATTTTGACTATCAATTAATTATATCGATAATAAGTGATAAATCAATAATGTAATGTTTGATTTAAATAGCGACTTTTAGAATTGCAGACATCCAGTGTTTAACTAAAAACTGCCTACAATTAAACACCGCATTCCAAATATTTATGTTTATTTATGTTTCTGAATATTTATATTTTCAATGCTCTTCACACGATATTTATCACCTATACGCACTTAACTTTTAATCACGCTTACAACTTAATCCTCGCACGGAGTATATAATAGTACACACTTAGAAGACAATAAATTAAATACACGCGCGGTAGGGGCTAAAGACGCCAGTGTCCGAGAAAAACGAGGAACAAGGAAAGAACAGCTAAGCAGAGAGACATAGTGAAAGCCGCGCGGTATAAATTCGCAGTGGCTCGCGTCCGTTTAAGATTGTCACGGGGGTGGTGGCAAAAGCATAATAATAGCATAATATACGACTTCTAAAATCTCTCGCTCTCTCGTTTTGACAAACAAAACCCACAGACACGTTAACGCACACACACACACACAAGACACAGCGTCATTTCAAAGGGGCGGCTGGTGCAGTTTGCGTTTTGCTCGCGTATGTACTGTCCTAAGCGAGAAAGTGGCCGTTGGGTGGGTGGGCTTTAGCGCGGAGGCAGCGTTTATATACACCAAAACACGCGCGGCGACGCACAATGGAACACGTGTTCGGCGTCACTCGCGCGTTTGTACGTCTCTCGCGGCTGTGTATCAACGGTGATATTCATATTGACGAGAGAAAGAGTGTATGTGTGCGCGAGCGAGAGAAGGAAGAGATATGAGAGGAAGAGAATAAGGTGACGACGAGGAGCTGCTTACGATGACGAGGCCCGTTTGTCTCCGCCGTGCCTCTGATGTGCGGCGCTGTGGAGCTCCTTCGCTTTTGTTGCTCGCTCGCTCGCTCTTCTCTCCGGCTGCTGCTGCTGCTGCTGCTGCTTCTCTTTCCGCGCGACGTTTATGACTGATTACTTTCGTTTTGGCGGTTCTCTCTCGCTTATGCCCGGCTGCATTTGTCTTGCCGAGTGTATAAGCGATGTGCACTTTGTGGGCCTGCGAGTGTCTCCCTCTCTTTCTCTCTCTCTCTCTGTGTGCGACTCTGTGGGTGTAATGGAATAATTTGCGACTTAATACTATGGTTACAGGTAGCTCTTGAAGATATATGCGACCGACTTCTAATGGATTTACTTCTTTTTGTGTTTCCTGTCGCGGAAATTATGATGTGGAGTTGGTAAAGAATGATGTGTCTGTACTCTATTGTTTTGTACAGTCATTTTTTGGCGTTGACACTATATGGGTAGATTTTATGGATACAGTAAAGATGAACATGTTATTATATAGTATATGAAATTCAATGTTATACTCATAATAAATTCCACAAAACTCTAAAATTTCTTATCTTTTAATTAATAATAGAAATTTTATAATCTTCATATAAATTAATCACAGCATTTCTAGCATTTTATTTTTCTAGGATTAGATAAAAGGATGAGCTCGTTTCTTGAGCGAAAATAATCTAAATCCAGTTGCTTACAATATTAAGCTAAAGCAATCTAATTCCAGTTGTTTACAATGTTCAGAAACATTTATTTAAAAATAAAAATTTCTAACCTCTTTCACCAATAGAAATAGAAACAAACAAAAAGAGAAAAATCAATTCGAAATATCTAATGCGGAAGTAGATATTGCGGAGTATTGTAAGACACCGGTATCAATCGAACCATCATTATATATTATTTGTTCAACTTTTTCTTTAGGTTAGGGCGTCAATTTTTTTAAAGAAATATTTGTTTGTGCTTTAAACTTTAAACATATTTATAGCATTTAGTGTAGTGTGATACAGTTGTATCACTTCTGAGTCTTAACATTTCTTTTTAATAATTACTGTTAAAAGAAAATAAGAATTTAATTACAATTATTATACACAATTTTAAGTATACTTACCGCTGCGCTTAAACTTCCAATTCTGCAAATCAGTGGATGCCCCATAAGTAACGGTCATCATTAATAATCCGGGAGACAAACGAAAGTAAAAGAGTTCTTCCGGGAAGGGAAATCAAAACGCAGAGTCGGACGAAGTAGCTCAGCGCAGTGGTAGGAAAAAATTAATAAAGACATCGAGACGACAAAGGCTCGACTCAGAGAGAGAGAGAGAGCGATGATGAAGAAGCACTTTTATGCTCGGGGTCGCGCCGCCGGTTTCATCGGGAGAGCGCCGAGACTTAACTTCAAAATCCCACGCGCAGTCCCGGCAAGCAAAGACTAAACATTTTAACCGAGCGCGAGAGCAAAGGAGGCCTTGTGTAGACCGGCTACGGGGCGTCGCGACGCGCTCTTTTTTTTGTAAAAAAGAGAGAGAGAGAGAGCTGTCGGCGGCGGACAATGCATAACCTAAAAAACGGGACAGACGCTCCCGTCGACGCATGGCGAGAGATGATATACTGCGTGTGTGTGAAAATTTTCGTGCATATCTAAGAGAAACGAAAGTGCAATTAAATTTTTTTACTTATTAATCGACGTTATTAAACATATATTTTTCCTAATTTTCTTTTCGGATGGCGTAAATTATTAACTTTTTAATACTCTAATTTATAATCTGAAAAATAGATGAAACCACTCATACGCTTATCGAATTGTTGAAACTATGATAATAAATTTTAAAAAGCCACGATTAACTAACGATACATTAGATAAATGGAAAAGGCAAAAGTTAATAATTTCTACTCCACAATATGTTGAGCTGACGAAAGCCCTCGCAAAGTGTGACTCGCAGTCAAGCGAGAGACAAAATAAAGTCTATTTACCAAACAAATCGAAGAAGAAAGCACGAGCTGTATACCAGACCCACACGCATACGCGCGCGACTGTGCCAAAAAGAGAGGCGCGGGAGGCAGCAGTGCATTGTCAAACGCGCTGGAAGACAGACACCGGCTTTATTTATTGCGCTTGTCTTGCCCATGGGAGTCGCTATGCTGCTGTTGCTGCTGCAGTCGGACGGTAAATGTTTGCTCTTATTTTTCACGGTGTCCGCCCCCGTCGACGCGGTGTCTCGCGCGAGGCGTCGGCGTCGCTTTATTCAAGGTCAGGCCATCTCCTCGAGACACTCCTGCTGCTGTGTTAATATTTTCTCCCTGGACCCCGAAATAGAAGCCTTTGTATCAGCTGCTGCTCTTTCCATAATACTCTCCCTTTTATCTGCGCTTCAGTGTAAGAAATTACCCAAGTTAAGTTTTTATTAATTAATGTGAGCTAAGCAAGTCAGTTTTCTGTTACAGCTGTGTTCGTCTTATTGTTGCGTTAGAATGTTTCATTGGTAGATTTACGATAAATAATTGAGATATCATCGTTTGTTGAAATAATACGTATATTTAACTAGATTATATTATAAGCTTAATCTTCATAATTATCGGTAATGTCTTATAACCAAATATATTTTTGAATAAAATTAGCTTAATTCATGACTATTTGAAATTAAAGACATCAAATTCCTTTTAGAATAAATTAAAATATAGACGCACGTATTTTGCGCTTTCATTAAAAAAATTCATAAATAATGTACCTATCGTTCACAATGTGTATATACTCTTTTTTGAGCGACAAGTAATTATATAAAAATATTTAATCATCATTTATTTTAAAAATATTTACAGTTATTATTTACTGAAAAAATATATAGTAATCTGCTCAATCGCCGATCAATTATTCCTATGCATTATGTAAGTATGGTTCTCCGACACAATATACCTCATCAGAAACTGTTAATTTTTCTCAAATCCTCTTCTTTCCTCTCCTGCACCGGTCTCATCGGACACATGTGCGCGCATCACAGCGTTCCGCAATGAAGAACGACGACAAGTGGATGACGCGAGGAATGCGTCGCTGTAGCGAGCGAAGCGACAGCAGCGAATATCCCTCCTTGGCTTTTCCGTGTATCCGCGTTATACTCTGCTACTTGGCCTTTGCTTGTGCCTCTGTTGCGCAATACTGCACGCACGAAAACTTATTTATCAGATTTGCCTTCGCGGCTTTGTGGCAAACTTAGACGTATACGCGGCGGCAGTCGACGGCTGCAGTGCTATGCGCCGATGCCAAGCGCCAATGCTACCAGCCGTGAAAAGCTCGGCTCGAGTCGAGAGGAGAGAAAGAGAACGAGTCGAGAGCGCCGCGCCGTCGTCGTCGTCGTAGTCATTGCGTTGATGAGGTGGGCGAATGGCGAAAAATTGATTAAGCTCTTTCGCGGATGAGATATTGGAGGAGATTCAAGAGCGAACAAATTGCACTTTTTTTTTCAAATTTTTTTAACGTCTTTGTTGTTTGCTATTGAACGTTAAGTTGATTACTTGTAGGTTTTGTAATTCAGTATTATTTTTATATTTTAGGTGCATCAAATTTATACTGTAATTTTAAATATTTAATACCGAGGTATCTTCTGAAAGATACAAACATCTTTTGCATAATAATTTCAATCTACGCGCAATTTAAGAATGCCTTATTATAAGTTGACATTAAAATTTTTTTCATTACAATTATTTTAAATTGTCCGAGTGAATTATTTTACATAAGCATTAATTTTGTTTCCTTCAATTGAAACTGAATTAACCTGAAAAATGGCGACACGCAGTTGAAACGTGCTGCCATAAGCTAATGATCGCCAAGCAGTACTCGCTGTACTTACGGTTATCAAAAACACGATCGTTAAAATCGTATTAATCGACTCGCTCGCGCTAATCGGCAAAACGAGAAAGCCGCTTGACAATGTAGTACTTCGCTGTACAAGTAAGTATAACGCGTATAATTTTTCCAATCTCAGCTCCAATAGAAGTCTAACGATGATGGCTAATCTCTTTATTCCCGTATAGTATAGAAAAGGAAACAGAGAGAGGAGTTGGATGAAACGCGAGAAGAAAATTATGCAAATAAACAGTCCATTAAAAATCTTTGAACGAACCCTATATAAACCGGATATCTCGTTAGGCCGCGATGTGTACCATCTAAGTATGCAGCAAAATTACTGGTGAGCGCTTTTTAAGTGGCTCCCAATTACGATCCGAAACTGATTGTTTTCCATCTTCGCTCTAAGTCGACGTTCTGATGTGCAGGCGCTCTCTTAATCTTATGATAAAATATTCGCGAAATTAGGCCGCATTCTTTGGAGTTTTTTGATTCGAGGTTCTTTTCTTATTTTTCAGATCTTGTCTTAATCACGAAATAAATGTGCATTTAAGTACTTCGAGCATCGCTGCTCACTTATATAATAATATTACAAGAGAGCCCATACACGACAAAGCCCTGTTGAAGCAATCAAACTGTAGAAATAAATTATACCACGTGCAGAGTAGAAGCACACACAACAAATACCCTCGTTGAGCACGTCAACTTACTCCGTTTCAGCTCGCCAACTCTTTATTATAAACCCCATATGCACGTATATACGCATGAGCAGCGACAATGGGAATGAGGAGGACGAAGAAGAAGCAGCTGGCAAAGCGTGCAGCAGCAGCAGCTCCGAGGAACATAAAGAAGAGCGACGCATCGCCGAGAGATGCCGAATCATTTCGCAAAATTATCGCTCCCCGCTATGCGGCCGCCCTATTATAACGATCGTCATCCTCCGCGCTTTCAATGACGTCGTTAACCGCGGCGTTATATACAGAACTGCAGGCGCGCGCGTCGCGAGCAATATAATTCGTTCATGCGAGCGAGCGCGCGAGAGATTTTGCACGGGCGAATTAACGCCTCGTTGGGCGTCTTAAACGATCGCGGGACTCGAGAACGAGAGAAAGACACAGAGAGAGAGAGAGAGAGAGAGAGAGAGAGAGAGAGAGAGAGCGTTATACACCCACTATAAACGACGGGCGCGCGGAACCGCAGAGAGGCAGGCTCGTGAAAACAAACGAGAATCGCTTTCGGAAGTGGCGCGCGGGCGGTTCTGCACGGCTTTCTATAAGTAATATCTGCCGCGGTGCGAGCCCCTGTCTGTGTGCGCGTGTGTGAGTGTGTGTGGACTGGTTGCCAGAAGAGAGCTAGAGAAGCGTGCGCGTAGAGCTTAAGTGACGAAACGCTCTTGTTTGCGAAATATGTTATAGCTGCGGAAGAGCCGAGAGCGAGGGTGTGCGTATATAACGCCGCGCGACTAGACCGAGTTGCGCGGCGCAGTCGAGAATTATGGTGATGATTAATTTATGCGCGCTTGAACGTTTGTTACGCTGTTACGCCGCGAAAAGTTATTAGGGTTGCTGCGTGCGCAACGCGAGGCGCGGGATTTGGCTCTCGGCTCTTTCATCGAGCTTCGCTCGTGTGCACAGGTTTTTTTGTTTGCGTTTCAACGGCAGCGTGTCTTTTTTGATTATTATTATTAACAAGTTTTCGAATACAAAAAATAATACGATAAATATTTTAGTTTACTTTTTTGTATGTTGCTTCGATGAAGTTGTTTAAAGCTGAAGTAATCCGTAACGAATGAATGATTGATCGAACTAATTGTAGGCGACTGGTGTCTTAGCTGACTCTTCAACGGCTTTCCAATGAAACTTTAGACTCTACTAATGGTTCGTGCAACATCTTTATTGATGTAAACAGGTCTTTAAATTTTATCGTCTGTTTTCTCGAAACTGACAGGTTTAAACACAACGGAAAGAATTTGTGAGCGCGAAGGCCCAGGAGAGAAAAGGAAAACAAAGATGTGACGTACAAATCATGACTTCAAAGATTAAAGTACTAAAATGTTGGTTGTTCGCCACAATTTGTCGCGAAAGAAAAAAATACATCGATTCTCTAAAACTGGAAACGCATTAGTTATGTCGGTATAGGAATACTCCGGGACTAATAATAGATTATAAGCAATAAAAAGTATCCTTATTGTACAAACAATGAATAGTGTAAAGTATATATCCAAATATTTACGATCAAGAAACAACAATAAAAGTCCATTTATTCTCCAACAATATCTATAATTAAACGCATCTATTGCACAATGTTCATCTCCGGCGCTTGCATAAAGCCACACGCCACCCGCTAATTAATCAGAGTATGCAAAATTCATTCACTCGAAATTCCCCGGGGCGCAGCGCATTCACTGCGAGAGACCGCAAAAATAAAGCACCTCGGCTCCATTCACGCAAACTCCACTGAGCGGGCTACAGCCGAAAAATCCACACTCGCACTCATAGAAACAGACACACAGCGAGAGAGACAGAGAGAGAGAGAGAGAGAGAGAGAGAGAGAGAGAGGCAAGTAGTTCCAGTCCATCTCGGTCAGCCGCGAAAATAGTCGCCGCCGCCGACGACGACGAGATATGCGTGACTCGTGGCGGTGGCGGCCGCAAGCAAGCAACGATACACCAATTCGTCACACCCACCACGCGCTCATCTCTCGGTCACACAAGAGGGCCATTCTTCCTCTCTCGGACCCGTGGCAGCGCAGAGTCGCTCGTTGCTGCTGCACACGTTTTACAGCCGCGCGGGCGACGCGACGCAACCGAGATCCAGAATGAAGTAGAAGCGCGGGCGCGCTCTCGCTTCTCTCTATGAATAATCGCGACAATCCCCCGAAGCGCGTCATCCGCGTGTATATGCGACCCGTCGTTATAATCACTCTTTCTCTCTCGCTTGCGGCTCTAAGAGTTGTCTCAATTTTCTCTCTTTCGCCGCGTTCTTCTCTCGTTATCTTCCTATAAATAAAGCGTGTGCTTTTGAGCTTAATGATTTTTTTTTTATTTAGACATTAATTATTGTTTAATTTTGAATACTTTGTAGTTTCCAATGAAGGCTGCTTAATCGAATGATTAAAGCAGAATTAACTTAATTAAAGAAAAATAGAGTGGAATTTATTTTGATAATACAACAATTTTTAGGACACATGAGTTTATACAATTATTACTAAACAAATTTTGTTGACACTGCAGGTCAAATCCTGCAGATTTTAAGCACAAGTTGTGTGATATTATATACTACTATTGATAAAACTATTTCTTACACTGCTATCTTTCTTATTTATATGAAGAAACGAAATATATAAATTAATATAAGATCAGAGCAAATTATAATTTTGTTTCCTGTAGTTAGAGTAAGGATAAGTAAGGAAAACCAACTGAACCAAAAAATGTTGGTAACGCAAGGATTTTTAAAGCATGTTTTAATAGAAACGTATACACACTAACTCTTCCCTCTAACAATCTTGAATCAGTGAGATCCCCATTAATAAAATCTTTCCGGCAAAAGCTTCGCAATCTCCCACACGCGAACTCAAAAGTCACTCTAAAATTGATGTCGCACTCCCGAAACCGCCAGTATTAGCCGGCTCGTCTAGAAAACAGTCGAGCCCGCAGCTCAGCCGCTAATAAATGAATCTAAATCCGCAAACTCGAATGCGTGCCTCTCGCTCGTGGGGTACACGTATGTCGCTTCATTGTTCGCCCCCAGCGTGGACACGCTATTCTCGTCAAATTATTATTACCCAGGCGGTTGAGCAGCAGCACCGTAGCTTCTCTCTCTCTCTCTCTTTCTCTCTTGCTCACTCTTTCAGGGGATCCCTCGCATTCATAGACTAGGTAGACTCTCGCTTTCGTTGAAGCCTCGCTCGCTACTCTCCTACCCGATTCATATGTATACACTGCAACGGGCCACGACGTGTGTCGTCGTTTTCATTAATGAGCTGCTCTCTCTCTTTCTCTCTGTCCCTCTCTGGCTGTCGCAGCCACTGTTATTATAGGCGCTCATAACGTCTTTGGCATAGGCACTCGCATATCTGCGGACCGCGGCGGCTCGAGAAGCCCGGCATTCAGGCTATTTCCAAACAGCGCGAGCCCTTGTATCGTAACTGCGCGCCACCGGAGAATATACACTGAGCTCGGAGGCGCCTTTCTTTTTACTTTTGTCCCCGCTACACGCACATTATTGTTGTTGTGTTTTTGTAAGCGCGCGCGCGCAGCAATTAGGCAGACGCGGAGAATCGCGCGCTCACTTTGGCGCATATCCACTCGATCCTTGACTGAGACTCTTATTACACGCTTCCACGCGGGGGATGTATGCGAGGTGCAGTGCGGTGCACGAGTCTAAGTGCGACGGTGGTGCTTTTGGTTTTTCCCTTTTATTCGCGCGCGGAGCCATGCGAGCTCTTCTGCCTATTTGCGTTTTTGCGGCGGACAGAGAAGAGAGTGCAGACTTGTGTGTGCGCGCGCGCGTATATGCTTCGTTCGGCTCCGTGAATAATGAATTGCCAAGCTCGAGCAAGTCCCACTGCGATGTATCATTTTTGAGAGGTGCTGAGCTGAGCGCCTCCATGGCTGCTCGAGTTTCTTTATTTGCTCGAGACTCGGAAGTACGCACGCGATGCTCGTAGTCATGGGCTGGATCTCTGTGTGTTGAGTGTGTGTGTAATTTTTAATTGGCACATTTTTTCGTATCAATTAAACTCAGTTAAGCATTACCTTGTAAGGTATTATCGGTGATAAAGAAAAAATGAAGAAAAAATAAATAAATTTAAATAATATTTTTAATTTCTATCAGAATTAGCTAAATAACAATTCCCATACATTTTTTTCGATAATGTTAATTGCTTGGAATTTTAAATAATTTATAATTTCTATTATACTAATAAAAAGCATCTTTAACTTATAACCTCTCAAAATGTAGGCACTTCTTAATTTAAAGTCCTTTAAAGAGCATCTTATAAATTTAAAAAATGTTGAGGAGAACATACAAAAAACAAGTAGTTTACAAAAATTTATTTTTTATAATAGATCAAAAGAAATGTACACGTATACTAATTATTTTCAAACACATATACGCCCGCACACACAGAGAGAAAATTGAGCTACAAAATAATAAAAGCTGATATTTAATACAAGATTTTATTAATCCGAATATGATAAATGAATATCTAGATAAATTAGCGCCTACAAGAGACTGAAACACAATGGTGAATAAATATTGTTTTATACAAATGTGGTTCATTTATTGTCGCAAGATCTCTTGTCGCCCACTATAATATAGGCTATAATATATAGAGCGAGTATAATGAGATAGAACCTTGATTATTCCAGTAGTAGTAGATTGATAGCCTCATATTTCCTGCACCACTGGATTATCCTCTATTAAGAAATTTCAACCTTATATATTTATTATTAGATACATGTTAGCTAAACACTGAATTTTATTTCGACATTTTCAATCTATAAATCTATTGTTGAACGAACAATTCGATCGTAAAAACGTTTTTTGCCGATTCTCATAATGGCGTTTATTTTGAACCGAACTGGCGCGCTTTCGGAACGCAGAAAAGAAATGTTGTTCGCGAAGCTGCAGAAAAAGAGCGAAGACGGGGGTAAAAAAGGGAACGGATGCGCAGCGAGCGAGCGAGCAACAAAGTTTCTGCTCGTGGTGGAGGAGGGGCGGGGGGGGGGGGGGGGGGGGGGGCGGAAAAAATTTCGTAGACGGTTAAAGGGCGTGGGAGAGGCATTTGTAAATTCTTCTGGGAACGTAGAAAGCACGTACAGCGTGATTCACTGGATGATAGAAGAAAAAGTGTTTTCGTGCACTCCAGCCATCGGTTCTCGGCTGCATTTCTTTTTCGCTACTCTTTTCGGGGGCCATAGACAGGATGTTTAAAAGGCACGCGCGCGCGTACAGTTTGCACTTGTCTTTTGGCTAAGATGTCAAGCCGTTAATCACACAGACGAGGAACCAGGAGGAAGCTCAGACGAGTGTGAATGGGATATGTTGTTTAAGAAACAGTGGGGAAAAAGAATATCTGACAGTTTAAATAAAATGGTATGAATTATTGGCGTTCAAAATATAATTCGATGTTTAGAAAAATCTTACATGTACATTCACGGATATTTACAATAAATAAAAAATTAATATATATTATGCATTCTTTAATTAGAATATTTATTTTATATTTTTATAGAATGAACGGGCCATTAAATCTATAACAAAGGTCATCAACTTATACACGATTGACCAGAGCGTAAAAGTCCAATGCTATCCTATATTTTTATATCTAAGTTCAGCAATTACGATAAAACAAAGTTTTAAAACTAAATTTAATAAAACAATGAAAAGAAGTAGTAAGATTCATTTGAAACTGGGAATAAAAATTATTATTTAAAATTGTATTATTTAGTACGCGAAATTCGTTCTATGTATATAATTGAAATTTTCAGAGTTACAACTACTTAGTATTTGAAATAGAAAAATGTTACTTTTAAGAGTATTGAAATGAAAAATCTTACAATGCTGGCTTTTGTAGTTCATGATGTTTCATACTTTTTAGACGGGAAATTATGAATATAATCATAAGCATCGAAAGAGTATCTCTCAAAAGCTTCATCTGAGCCACAAAACGCGACAAAACACAAGACGGACCAAAATCGAGCCTCGAAATAAAAATACAAAACAAAGTGTTGTTCAGGTGTCCCAATGGTCCTTTTCACTCGCATCGCGAGCACATTCGATTTCTTTCCAGCCAGCAGCGAATCCACAGCGGCAGCAGCAGAGGGGCGGCGCCGTAATTGCCGCTTAGCGTAAAATTAGTGTCTGACAGTGTACAGCGACATAGAAGTGCGCGCACCACCGCAGCTACTCCGTATCTCCGCGCGAAATCTCTCGGCTGTGCAGCGCGTGCCTCGCAACTACGTACACACTGACACGATAATCCGGCATTTCCGAAAGCCGTCGGATGCCGCTTCCTTGGCATTCATCGGGGATTATTTACGTCGGCTGTCCGCCCTCGCCATATTCGCGCGCCAAGGGAGAGAGAGAGCTCCTGTCGCGCGACTACGCATAACTGCTTCTTTTTACTTATACACTTACTTTACTTACTCTCTCGCTCGGGGCCTCTTGTAGAGCATGTCGGAGCTGTGCGACTTGTCCTACTCGATGCGCGGATGTTGCTGATGTAGCGGATGGGAGCGTTATAAATTTTATAGAGTATATACTTGCAGCGGGCGATTCCTAGAGATGGGGAGGGCTCTTGCGACTCTTACGCTCTATCATGGTTAATTTTCGAGTAATGAACTGGTGAAAATAGGATGCAGCGGCGCGAAGCTGTTGCACGCGGGACTTCGGGGTGTTTGTTTCTTTTTTTTTAGTTGACAAGAACGTTTTGGATATTCGGAGATGCGTGCGGTACGAGTCGTGTTTGGGATTCCTTTATTTATTGTCGAAACAAGTATTGCGATGTACTTCTCTTGTGGAAAAGTTCTTAATTTAGAGTATAGAAAATAATTGTTAGGGCAATAACTCTATTTGCGGATGCAGTTAATTGTTATTCGACGCTTCGACACAGCGAACTTGAATTGAAATTATGTCATTTGTATAGCTATGTAATATTGTTTTCAGCTTAGCGGCCCGAAAGTACGTACTTTCCCGACTGGGCTGGTTTGAGACAGTGGTAATTTCGACCTCGCTAGTACATGCGATCCGAGACCATTTTTATTTTACTTCCCTTGGTCTGTAATATACTATTGTGGTTTATGAAATATTAAAATAAATTTTAATATGTAAAATTAGAAGTATATAATTAACAATATCTATAGTGATCGATATATATTATAAGCTTTGCTGAACTTCTATAAAGAAGAATTTTTATATATGGAGACTCAAAACTTTTGCTACGTGTAAAATTTAGACCATTTTGAACCTCTCTGTATATTCGTTGACCAGAAAATTTATTCAAAAATATTAAAAAATGAATTGTCTGTTGCGATATTTTCAGTACCGGAATATGAGTCAGATAAAGTAATACTTTCTTATTACTATTTTTACGTTAATTGAATACAAAAAAAAAAAGAAAACTTTCTTAAAATTCAGTATGAAAAACCTGCTGTAGGCAATACAGTAATGTACCATCTAGTTTTATTCTATTACAATATTAAACTTCCAGTTCGCAAGATTGCGTACTATTCCAAAGGAAGGCACTTCATCAACTCCGGAGCGTTGCAAAGTATAACAATAAGCATTTTTATACCAGCGCATAGCGAACTGCCGAGGAAACTCGCTCGTCCACGGCAAACGCTCGACTCTGCACATCGTCGCGTATCAAAGAGAGTCACAGAAGACGAAGAAGAGGATGATCGCGCGCGTCCCACAAAGGCGCCTCACGTTGGAGGCGGACACCTCTATTTTTTCGCCGAACGCACGCTCGCGTATACCCGATCTCTTTCTCTGTTCCCTCTCTCTCTCCCTCTCTTTCTCTCTTGGTTCCCTCTCGTAAATTCCGTTTCGCGTTCAAAGCCTCGCCTCGTGCCTCCCGCGTTCGTAAATCTCCCGCTCTCTCGCGGCGCTCGCTGGTGCATTACGTTGAGATACACTATTTATAAACACGTGACATCGCGCGAGGCACCACTACTACTACTACTCTCCTCTCTTTCTCTCTCTCTAGCCTATATACTCTCGAGCGCGCACATGTAACACTCCTTTCTTCGGGATGTTCACTGGTGCGGGTGGTCGTGCGCGAAATCGCTGAGAGCTGCTGCCTTTTTGTGCGATCTCTTCATCGGTATATAAGCTTTTGCGAGCGATCGATGTGTGTGCGCGTGTTTGCAGTGCAGTACACACGAACTGAATTAGATTGTCCGTCTACGTTACGTTTGTCGGTGACGGACGTGGAGATGTTTATTGGCTGAGCAAGAATTGCGGGTATACACGAATAAATAGACATTATTCATTCGTCTTTAGAAAATAAAGATTTTATAGTCTGTAATTTTAGATGAGTCGTAGAACAATAAAAGCAAGAGTAAAAAAGTACTAAAATTAAAATTGTTTTATGAATAGATCGGTGTTGATGTAATAATGACTTACCGTTATATCTTAATTCCAATTTTCTTGTGATGCACTTTTAGATTTAAATGTATATATATAAATATATATTTATATGTATGTATGTATTGAAAGAATAAATAATTACGGAAAGAGATGTATGTACTATTCCTCCCTTCCTTTAATAAGCTAAGATTCAGCCCGGAGTGTGTGATTCTCAGTTCCGAGATGATATGGGAATCGATTCCGAAACCATTTCATCCAAAGACGGTGCCATGTAAAGTACACAGTGAATAAATGGATTAGCGTCTCCTGCTTTCCGCCACACCATCTGTCACTTTCAGCCTCATCTTAATTGCGCGATGTCTGAGTTTACCGTATTTTTCAATGATTTGCACCATCGGCGAGGCAGGCATATACTCTCTTACCGTGCCGTAATACCTTGTCCAGTTTTTATTGATACCTTAACCAGACATTTCTGCTATTGCAGTCTCCTCACCCCCTCCAGCAAGGCCAATCCATCAACTTCTTCATTTTCCCTAATTCCAGTGTGACTCGATATCCCCATAAAGTGGACTATACTTTGTTTTTAGCTAGTCTATTTATAGGATCTCCTTGTAATCGAACACCAGATTCGATGCAGTTTTTGAGCCTTGAATATTCCTATCGTCGCCTAACTGGTCGTCCGAGCGATAAATACAAACAGAAATATAATTCGGCTTAATTTCATTATAGTACCAGCTATTGAAATTATACCAATCACAAAATGTATTTTGAATTGTTACCTACTGCTCACATCTTAAACATCATATACCGCTTCGCTGCAAATTATTTTATAAAGTGATTGACTTTGTATTGACTTTCTTCATGATTCGTGAACTGTTATTTCAAACTTATTATCACTAATAGAGACTATACTATTTTTCAAAATTATGTTTTTTTGGCTTTACTGAAAAACATAAAGATATAACTACTTCACGATTTAAAATCTAGACAATATTGCTACAGACTAGATGAAATTCGTTTCGCCTGCACTAATTGGTATGTTCTCCGTCAAAGATTGAAACGAAATATAAACACATCGGTTCGCTCTAACGTATACCGTATCAAATACTAGCGAGCGCTTCAACCTCAATTCCCGAGAATATTCAGAGACTCCCGCGAGCGACACAATCCATACGATATCTCTCAATCACTCGAATTACGCATCCCTCGGCACCGCGCGCGCGCGCGGCACCGAGAAAACCGTTCATTCGTAAAATCGGCCGTGCGGAATTACACCTACTCACCCGCGGCCTTATAACAGTCTCTTCTCTACTCTTCTCTACTCCTCTCTCTCTCTCTCTCTCTCTCTCTCTCACTCTGCCTTTTAGACATTCTGTAGTTGTCAGTCTCTCGCGTCTCGCCTCGGTCCACCTGCTCTCGCCTACGATCTCGCATTCTCGGACGCGCGCAGTACAGGCTCGAGGTCTGCATTAAGTTTCTCTAGCGCGAATTTCCGAGCGAGCAGCTACACAGCAAAGAGAGAGAGAGAGAGAGAGAGAGAGAGAGAGAGATTCCTTGGGGCTAAACCGATTCTAAATTTGTTATTTACAATTCTAATAATAAAACGGTGGGGAGGTGTGCGGAGAGCTGTTCCTCTTCTCGCGAGTGGAGACTTGTGTTACGCTAAATCATGACGACGCGTGGCGTCGCTTTATCTCTATCTCACTCTCTCTCTCTCTCGCTCACTCTTTCTCTCTCTCTCTCTCTCTATCTCTTTTTCGTTACCATTGTTTTTTCCGATTTTATATCCGAGTCTCGCGCGTAGAATCGGATTCTCGCTAAGACGCTTTATTGAGTACGCAGGCCGAAGAAGAGAGCGTGAGAGCGGTTTCGCTTGTACGGATATATTTCCCTGAAATTAGGAACGAGAGCTGCCGGCCGGCTTTAAATGCGATTCCGGTGTGAAGATCGCTATGTACACGCTTTTCACGGACATGTTTTTGTTTTCTTTCTTTTCGAGGGAGTATATACTTGTGTCGGTGCGGCTGGACATCGAATATGGATGTTTTATGCGAATAAATTTGCGTGCTATCTACACAGGCACTTTTCTCTCTGTGGATTTACGAATGCGAAAATTGCTTGATTGATTGTTTCATTGGTGCAGATGTTCAGTGAATGGGAAAGACTTCTTTTCGCTTGGTCAATTTCAATGATTTGGTTTACATACAGCAATCGACTGATTGTTTATCTTATATTTTTAAATGTTACGTTGAAGTAGAATAAAGTGAATTATTATTGATCATTTTCTTCTTATATTATTATATGGTAGCAGAAATTCCACTCCTTGTTTTAATCTATTTCGATTTTTATTATCATTTACTTACCTAATATATCTATTTTGCATTTTGTTAAATGATAATTTATTAAACTAATATTTTAAATATTTTTATTCTACAAATGAAAAGAGCCTTGTGTAGTAAAACTACGAAAGTAAAGTTAAATTTAATCTGTTTTCTTATCTGTAGAATGCAAAACTGAAATATTCTGACAAGTGCAGATCGATAACTATAGTTTGTTGCTGGTACCACAAAGTAAGTACTAAAAATTGCATTCATAATAAGATTGCAAAGCGGTCTTGAGCTATACAGATACCGATTCCATCCTTGGAACACGAAAAGTGCAGCAATCGATCGAGACATCCTAGAGCGCACCTTGGTATTCTTATAGCCGCACTCCCTCAATCTCTACGCTCATCCGCGTCGGCTCCTTTATTATGACTGCTGCGTGTACAAGATAGTGAAGACGTAATGGCACCGGGGGTAATTAATCAACGACGACGCGGTCGCTTGCCGCATCTCTCCCTCTCTCTCGGGATCATTTAATAAGTCCACGCAGCGGCGCGCGAGCGAGCGAGCTTTATATTAACCCGCGGGAGTCCAAAGACACGTACGTTATACGCGCGCGGCGTTTGATTCTCGCGCGGCGGCGGCGTTGCGAGGCCGCGAATAATAATCCGTCATCTTTCTCTCTCTTGAGGTCTTTCGGTGCGTAGCTCGTCTGAAAATCTCGGGGGATTATAAGCATTTCTCGGAGCTTCATTACGGAGCGCCAAGGATTTATGCTGTGTAGCGATAAGCGACGTGAATTGATTGTTTCTTTTGGGCTATTTGCATAGACGAGTGCGCCCGCGAGCGCCGAGTAAGAGCTGTACAGGGGGGACATTTTTCATGGTTGCGTTTGACGGATTAAACACTCTGCTTCTTTTTTTTTTTTTCATTCCGATAGTTTTTAATTTGCTGGTATATTGATTGAACGCGTTGTGAAATGGATAGGCATTTTATTGAATCGTTTACGGTTATTATGTGAAGTGCCGCCGCGTGGATCGTTATTTAGATTAGCGATGAAATATAGAATTTTATTTATCACGAAGATGAGAGCAATGGATGACTCATATTAGGCTACAGCTAAGTTTTGAATTAATTGATTTGCTTGCGGAGAATGAGAAGCGCAAGTAATTTACTGAAGCTTGCTATATGATTTAGACTGCAGAAACAATATAAAACATACAATTTGAAATATTAAATTATTGTTACCTATATTGCTCTACGTATTCTAAGTATTCTAGTAGATCTAAATAATTTAAATATTCGCAAATAAGGATTTGTCTTCTTTTACGTTCCATCAACATTCCTTGAATATTAAAGTTTCTTAATCAATGTATAATTTATACTCACTTACTCTTTCCACCTTTTCATTTAGAAAAACCATTTGTAATAAATGTATACCTATTACAATAAGGTTTCCATACAAAGTATCTTAATGATTTTTTAAATTATAAGTTGCTAAATTTAATATCCATATTTACAATTTTACAATAACAGCTCCTACTGTTCTCTTTGACAGTCGTATATTATGTAATAAAATAATCAACTTACCTACTTGGAATACCTCAAAGAAATCTTTCATATTTTGATCATTACTCGGCCTTCTCAATAAATTATTTCATCTTTTGTATAAAATAACCTTATAACAATATAACCTTCAACTGAGAGAAAATGGAAAGGAACATTGATAAAATATGACTCTCAGCTGATAACCTCCTATTATACTCGGCGGCAGCAAAGCTCATATTGAATCCCGCCTCTCAACTGAATTCCTTAAACGTCTTCATAATTTTCAAGATTATACTTGAGCCACATTAGGACCATCTTCTCTTGTGCAGCCTCTTCTAATCCGACCGGCACGAAGAATTGCAAGCCTATGTACACTGCGCAAGAGATATATCCTGCCTCCAGGGTGTACATACGAGATTTGCGATCGCTTTCGCTATTATAACGAGGATTCTTTCACGCGCGACTACTGGCCCCTGCACGCGCGCCTACACTCGCGCATAATTTCACGATTATACACCGCGATGAGAAAAGACTCGACGCACGCACCTCTAATGCAAAGATATATTTACTGCAACGTGAAATATGTGCAGCATCGCTGCAGCGTTCCAATTCTTACAAACGCATTGTACGCAAAAGCGCGCTAACGTATAATTGACATTCAAAGTATATTTGTATTAGACAGAAAGAGAGAAAGAGAGAGAGAAGGTGCAGTTTTATCACGGGTCGGAATATGCACGTAAAGGAAATAAAAGCAATTATACGCGAGAGAGGCGCTTATAGGCGTCGAACGCTCCTGATGCACCGACAGCACAAAGCCTCCCGCGTCCGTATACGCAATCAAAAGCGCGGCAGTAGCAACAGGAGCAAGAAGAAGGACTGCCTCCCCTCTCCCCCTCCTGCCCCTGAAAAATGCTCTATTCCAAGCCAGGC
Organism: Megastigmus dorsalis; assembly: GCA_900490025.1. Lineage (NCBI taxonomy): Eukaryota > Metazoa > Arthropoda > Insecta > Hymenoptera > Megastigmidae > Megastigmus > Megastigmus dorsalis. Next base: position 23,726 of record UELU01137515.1, on the reverse strand, counting down.
AAGAGTGAATCGAGAGAGCAAGAGTAGAAATAAAGGAACTATCGTTTGTTATCTGCCGAGGTCCATTGTGTCTTGCGCCTCGCGTGCGCAGGCCCTGCTGGAAGCCGAATAAAAAATCGACGTCATCAGCGGACTGCTGTTATTACGAGTATTCGATAAACATCTACACGGGGGCTCTTTGCCTGTCGGCTTTCTTCCTTCTCTCCCTCTCTCTCTCTTTCTTCGCTCGCTCGTTCATTCGGGGTCTCTGGCGGCCAATCATCGCCCAGGGTTACGGCCATTGTCTACTCGTCTCTTTCTCACTCTCTTTCTTGTCAGCTGATTACTCCTCCGCACTATACGTAGTACCTATACAGGATCTGCTGCCTCGCTTGCTCTCTCTCTCTCTCTCTCTTTCTTTCTCTCTCTCTCCCTTCACTAGAGATTCTCGCTCGAAGCGCTACTCTTTTTATCGCTTTATCTGCCATCGTCCTGTCCATTTCACCATTTTTCCTCGGTGTCTCCATGCCTTTGAAAGATGTTTGAAAGATCGCTCCGAGAGGATCAGTGTGGTTAAGGCATTACTGATGAGCCAGTAGAAAATGCATCCTATAGTAATAGCTGACATTTTTAAGGTGGCATATGCCGTTTTCTGCCATTATGCTCTCGTGATTCGATGAAAATTTAGATTAGATTTTCATTTTACCTGTGGCTAAAAGTATATTTTGTTATTGCTTATTTATAGAAATACTTTTGTTTTGTTAATATTATTATTGCAGTTGAATTCATTTGAATTTTACAAGACTACTTACGTACTTTTTTAGAGTTAATTGTTGTTTTTTCTTTACTGAGAAATGATATTATGATAAAAGTAGGAACAGGTTCTACCCGGTTTTCTGTTACTTTTGATAATAGACTCTGAAGCTTCTTTTATTCTACATTTTTGGCAATAAGAATGTCTTCTTATGCAATCTATCAAATACTTCTCTACTAATCTAACCTTTACTCAATATACTTGAATACAGGAGCAAAAAGCGAGACGGTAAATCGGTCGAGCCTCACGTAGTCATCGAAAAACAGGATAAAACAGTGACATTTAGAATGATATTACTCCGTGATTAAGTGGTTAAAAATTCCAAAAATATATAGTCCACACTTGTTTCATCTTAAAGTCCAAGTATTTATCAATACTCGTTCTCTTAAAACAAGCAAAGAAAAATGTTTTTCACGTGCCGTCACTATTACTCCAATGTTAGAGTTTAGTAAATTTTAACTGATAATGTTACAGAAACGAGGTGGTCAATCAATCCAGAATTTTGCATACTTACTCGTTGCTACCATATATTAATTTTGTATTAAATTTTATACAATTTGCAATACCTTCGATTTAGGAAAGAACTATCTTAAGACATTTGATGAATTCAATAATATAGTAGTCTAACCGAACATAAACTACAATTTCTACTTTAATAAAACATTCTTGTTTAATATTTATCCCGAATTTATTGGAACACTCAACATAAAAATACGTTCGAAATATTTTTAAAAAATTCGTACTGTTAAGTGAATACAATAAATTATTTTCATAATCCAATCGATCACATTATTATTCCATCGCAAATTAATACAATAAGTTCGAATTGTTTTGTTATCGTAATGATAATCTAAATAAGTACTTGAAATGTAAAATAAAATTCGAACTTCGAATTTCGGAGCGGGCTGAAAGAAAAGAACAAATTTAATTTGTTTTCCGAGAAACAACGTAATCACGAAGTTTGGTTTCCCATGACGACGCACCAGGCAGATGCAAGCAAATGTTTGAAAATATTCTTAGCAACGGCTGTCAATTACACAAGCTCCGTCGAAGAAACAGGACCTCTTCTACCAATTCGGCCATCAGCATTGAAAAATTCAAGGGAACACAAGAATCACAAGACGGAGTATGAAAAATTATCAGTGAATTTGCGGGTCGAGTGTATTTCCGACGTTTAAAGGGCTCCTCATGCTGAGTTGACGTTGGGTGCCTCTGCCTTTTGTGGAAAAAAAGAGCAAAAAATATTTCGCAACGTCGACGTAAACGCGAGGGGACGATGAAGACGAATAAAAGTAAGTCATCACCTCGGATGTCGGGCCTTGTTGTCGCTGCACTGAGAAACCTCAGGGACGCCCATGGATCCACTGCCAGGGAGATCATGAAATATATCATGGCCGAGTACAATGCGTCCGAAATGACCGTTCAGCGACAGGTTAGTTCTTAATTTTTATACCTTTTTCGCTTTTCACATAGATTACTAAAAAGTTCTGTCTTATCCTGCTTTCATTTTGGTTAGTATTCGGAAAAGTAACCCTAAAATAGTAGCTAGATTTTCAATTGCTTCTTGATGTCATTCAGGTAGTTTCAAATGATAATTACATTAAATAACGTTAAACGGAAAGCTGTTAATATAGTTTTAAATGTTTGTACCGTTTTCTTTTTACCGTCTTGTTTATTAATTTCTTGCTAGCGACGGGGTTATTTTGTTTGAATAATTAACGATATTGATATTGGTTCATTGGTTCACAGTTAAAAACGGCATTGAAACGCGGTGTTGAGTACGGAATCTTGAAAAAGACGAATAACGAGTACAGTCTCAACACGGAGGCAGAAGTCATCGGTCCTCTCGACTTAGCGCAGGTGGACGCTTGCGGCAAAAAAAGAAGTAAGTAACAACAGACTTTGTTTAGTTCCATTTGGATAATCGACCCATAATCCAGCCCAATAGCCCAATGTCCGAACCTCCTTCTTTCCAGAACGAGTGAAAAAATACAGCTGCAAGCCTAAACGAAAGTCTTGTCGCAAGCCAAAGCGGAGCGCTTGCCCACGCAAGAGGAGCTCCTGCCCCCGCAAGAAGAAGAGGAAGAGGAACCCTTGCAACATGTGCGCGGCGCGCGGCCGTCGTGGTGACTGCAGTAGGCCGGTACAGCTGGTGCGCGACAACACGCCTACCCTCGACGAAGACAGGACCGCCCCAGCCACCACCGAGGGCGACAAGACCAACGAGGAGAACGACCAGGACAGAGCATCGCGCAGCCGCAGCATCAGTCAGAGCAAAAGCAACAGGAGCAGAAGTAGGAGCCTCAAGTATTCGGGCAGCGAGAACGATGAAGACCGAATCGATGATGATCTATGATTGAAACCTGATTTATTTATCTGGCAGAGGGAACGGTGGGCTGGGGTAGATCTACACGCGCATATACACATTCTTTTTCTTTTGGGTTATGTACATTTTTTGTTCTTTTTTAATTTTTTTTTTTACGTCTCATTGGGGTAAATCGAGATTTTTAGTGATCGATTACGGTGTATTTGTACGCCACAATGGCGAAATGAACTGTCTAAATTTTCCACACGTCACTTTATTTTATGTAAGTCTTGGATCGACTTTATAATTTTTGTAAATAAATTCTTTGTGATTTTATTAGAAAATCCAGTGTTCTGTTTGTTTTTTGTCAATTAATATTTTAAGGTTACTATATAGCTTTACTGTGGTTTTCACAGGCAATTTTCAAGTCTATTTAAAAAGTGATTTAAATTGATATTATGTATATTCTAAATTTAACTGCAAGCAATAATATTCTATATAAAGTACAGTCGACACAATTTGAAAGATTTTTCATATACTTGAGATTTAAAAAACAAAAAATTTCAAAGCTTGCTCTATAAATAATTAGTCTTTCAATAATATTCTATATAAAGTACAGTCGACACAATTTGAAAGATTTTTCATATACTTGAGATTTAAAAAACTAAAAATTTCAAAGCTTGCTCTATAAATAATTAGTCTTTCAATTAGATTTTTCGAATAAAGGTATAACTACAATTCCAATCAAGGTTTTTTTTGTTCAAAATTCATACAGAAAGCGGTAGAATAATAGAATTGTAGCTAAATTAAAAATTTCATTATATTATAGTAGATTGTAGAGTCAAATTAATTACAGCTTTATTCTATTACCTGTATCACGTTATAATTATGGCCAGCATATACAGTAACTAAGTTAAGTTTTTTATCTGAACTAACGAGTAAGTGTATAAAAAAAATTACCTTTATCGAAATTATTCAAAATCTAATTTGCAGACACTTTATAAATAACAACAATGAATAGGAGTTCTTATTCCTCGTCAGTGATGACTCCTTATCTAGGGTCGGCGTGTTGTCGCGCACCAGCTGTACCGGCTTACTGCAATCGCCACGATCTACGCGCGCCGTGCACATATTGCACGGATTCTTCTTGCTTCTATGGCAGCTGTAAGCTTCTTGCATGAGCAGGCCTATCGTTTGGGCTATGCAACTCATTCTCTCTGGAAAAAAGGAGGTTAGGATATTGGGTTATTGAGTTAGGTTATGGGTCGATTTGTAAGGGTTAGTCGTCTTTGCTGCTATAGATACGATTTTTTAGAGCTTGCGGTTCGCTCGGAGTAAAGATTAAAAAGTGCCACTTCAAATGTAAATGTTCTGTTTAAACGCTTTCAGTTATGAAGAATAAAAAAGTTGAAATTTATTTTAATTAAAGGAATTGCTGCAGTTAAAACGGCATTATCGTGATAAATTGTTTCCCTTGGACTTTTGATATAGCCTCTCTCAGATCGGTAGACCGTTATTTGGATATTTCAAGAACCACAACTGCCATAAGAAAACTCCCGAAGCTGTATTCTTTACTTGGAGGTTAACGTAGGTTATAGAGGATCAAATTGTAATTAAATAATTTTGGGTATCGATGTATAAAAGCTTTTCTTTTACCAAGCAATACTTCGAAGGTAACGCAGTTCATTTTCAAAAGATTGATAATGGTAGATCAAAAGTAAAAATAACAATAATCGAAGACAGGGCATTCCCCGAAAGGCGCACCATTTCCGCGCAAAGAGATTCCTACCTAATGAAAGACAATCGCAATCCTTACACTCGGCTGTTTTCGCCAAGGCTCGCCGTATCGGAAAATTAAAAGAAAAAATAATCACTTCTTCGAACAGTTTTTAGGTCGAGGATTTCGCACAGCAGCTCCTTAAAGAGCGCGTATAGAATAGAAGGTGCGAGCGTGGAAGAAGACGTCCCGCAGAGTCCGTCTCCGCATTATCACAATAACGTCGAACCTCGATCCTCGTACAGCGTCGCCTCTGCGTCGTTGCGCGCGCAATTCAAGCTTCATTAAGTCCTCCTTACGGTCCCGCTCATTCGCCACCGTATTAATAATACCACGTCTAACGGTCACAATCGCCTGGACAAAGTACATCTCTTCTGTTCCCAGAGCTTCCGAGCCGATGCGTATATAGGTATATAAGAGAACATTTCTTGCGTGAGTACACGAAGAGTAATAGCGTGCACGATACACTGCACAGACGAAATTATTAAATTTAATGATCGAGCTCGTAAAAGAGAGGATCTGCGAGAAAGCCTGTTGAACCGTCGCGGGGGGATTGTTATTCGATTGGTTCGATTTCGCGTGGTGGCCTCCTCGCTTGTCGAGTTCGGAAGCAAGCGCGAAAATAATAAGGCATTAAAGAGGGTTGAGCACTCACTAAGGTTCGCGCATTAACTTTTATATCCGTTTTTTATCGAGAGAGAGAGAGAGAGAGAAAGAGCTCGACGAGATGGTTCCTTCAATGGAATAGAAAAGAAGCCGGATTTTCGTTTAGCTTGCACTCTTTGTTCTTCATTTGCACGTCTTGAGATTTATTCTTATGTAATAGGGGGGAACGATATTATGTTATAAAATGTTATTATAGTGATAGAGCGTAGCTTTTAAAAGGCACCGGATGTAGTTTTCTTGCAACCCACGCTATATTATCAAAGTTGTTGTAACACTATATGCAGTTGTTTCAAGTTATAACTTCGTTCCAGAAAACCATTGCATACTCTGCAACAGCTTTCTCACAAAATTATTGGACTTGATAATGAATTTCAAGAATACCTATTATGCAATACCTATTCTACTTAACAAATCCTCACTTTATACATCTCGCAACAATTATAACAGCCGCTTATCGGGTGCAGCTCGCCTTTTTTTTTTCTCTCTCACCTGGATTGCCCACCAAAACAAACCCACCGCGCGCACATCCGGAAACATCAGACACCGAAAGCAATTTAAAGCCCAATCATTTATGATTGACGCACATGAATAATCGCGCACAGATTGCAGAAAAAAAGTTCTCTGCTCGTGCGGGGTCTATCGTGCGCATCTCTTATCCCTGAGCGATCGGCTTATTTCACTGCAGCCGTGGCGCGCATCGCTCATTGTGCCGCGCGTCCTGCATCAGCGTGTGTAACCCACGTAGCTCAGTGCGCGCGCGCGCGCGTGATCCGATGTTATATGGGAGAGAAGGCCCCGACAACTGCTTATTACTTTATTATTTGGCGGGGCGGTGGTCCTGGCTTGCGCAGACGGGAGGATCCGACCTCGCCGCTAATGAAGCCCACCGAAAATCGCGAGCGCGCATCGGACCACCTCATGCCGCGTAATAGCCTTGAACTTTGGACGAGTGCGGCGTGTGTGCTGCGACCGTCTTATACATATATGTGGATTAAAAAATTTACTTGCAATTTCTTTTTTCAAGAGCTACTGTTATTTTTCTAGCTGTAATGTTCGATAATTAATCTTCATTCTAGGTTGCATTGGTAAATTATATAGAGATTATGTGACTTTGTGTAATAGTAATTGTGAACGATCATAAAATCTGCTCATCCTTGTAGTGCAGCATTGAGTTTATGTTTATTAACAATTTATTTAACCATTTACTCGCGTGAAACCTTACACTTCGCATTACAAAAATCGATATTAATCTACCTTTGCTAAACAAATCGGTCGCTATATACAATTATTAATACGAGGTAATTAAGGTAAATAACCCGCTGGACTTTATCAGCCGTTTATTCGCCGATAAATCGACCTGCACCCGATAAGCAAATTCTCACCAATCCCCACAACTGCATCACTGCACGCGACCATATACACAATTTTATTCATGAAAGAGAACGAAAGAGAATCGGATAGCGCTATCTGGAGAATTGAGTGTGATTCACGAAGTGACAATCGATATCCTCTCATATCTCGAGATACTGCCTTTTATTACGCTCGCAGTAACTCTGTCGCTCATTGGCTCTACGAACGCCATGGAAAACGATAAGATTGAGCAACGAGTCTCAAGTATTATTTTAGAAACTCGTTTTAGTGCAGGTTCCACGTGGTTCGCAGGAATCGCGACTGGTTTAAATATGGCGTTTGATAGTTCAATGAAATGGATGTATAATGGATGCTTGGGACAATTAAGGGGATCGGTATGAATGACCAATTCTGACAACAAGGGAAAAAGTACAGTTTGATCATTTGATAAAATTTAATCGCTTTGACTATCTTATAAGTAGTACAGATTTTCACTCTGTCTTTCTCAATGTTTATCGTGACTAATTTTAGCAAAGTGGAATAAGCTTTAGTAAAGAAGGACGCCCATATTTGCATATATAATTTAATTGTATGGAGAATTGGCAAAACTTGTTCTATCTTTTGGTTCACAAAAGAGTGGGATTAGGCTTACGGTAGAAACAGATGAAGGCGGCAAGGCACCATTTTTCTATCAAGTATTTTTTAATTATTAGTTTTGCATTCAAGATAAGTATCTATGCCCATAAATCATAACAATCAAAGACTGCCCATTACAAATTTATATTATTTAATAACATAGATTAATATCCCTTATCAAGTATTGAATATTTTTGGATCGATTTAGTTCTTAATGTATATGTTTCTGGTTTGTTTTATAAAAGCGACTGATCAGTACTCATGTGCAGTTTCCATATTATGTAAGTATGGTTGGCAGATTGCTAATCGCGAGATAAGATATTCATGGAAGAAAAGAATCTTTTCTTCGTGATACTTACCCAATAAACGTTATATATTTCACTCTCGACTGTTGGTTGCGATATTTATACAAATACAAGGTGATTATGTTTGAGTAAAGTGAGCGATGATGAGCTTGCTGTATCGTGTTCAGATTAAGATAAAAATAAGATCCACAAAGATTCAAGACTTAGGGTATACCTGTACCGAGGGGGTTGATTATTCGAGCATATATTAGTCATTTTATGTTTAGATAGGCTGATTTTCGCCAGGGCTTTAAGATTCTGATCCCTGAGAACAAATTAAAAAATGATCAGTCTTTAAAATAGATTTGCGAAAAAGTAATGACATTGCTCATTTCTATGCGGAAGTGATACCAGTAATACAATATTATTAATAAATTAGTCTATACAACTGTCCATAATTTTAATGTACTTTTATCAGATCTTTGAAATATAATGACTATTTTCCCAATACCGATACAGGAACGCTGAAATCTATAGGATCTTTAGAAAACATATACCGCTGCATCATCCATCAGCGGAAAATCTTCACAATTTATTGAAATCTCATAAGTGCGAGGAAGAGCCGTTAGCTCATTACTTTTCTCGCCAAAAAGGCATTCGAGTTGCGCATCTCTCTGAAAGCTTGTCCCAACTCGCGCGAACTCTCGACCCCCTATATGCGCCACACAAACGCACACAATGAGCCATAAATAATCCCTCGAAACTTGGCGAAATTCGCGCAAATATGAGTGGCTCGCGCAAAAAGTCACACGCAGCCTCTTTTCCACGCTCGCACGCGCCGTCCTGCAGCACAGCCCCGACAATCTGAAACTGCGGCTCGAGGAGCGGCGCGGCGCGACCACTCGCTCGTGCGCGACATAAATCCTCCTTAATGATATCGCATTTACGGGGCCTGCAGCTCTCGCGCGACGCTATCTTTTCTCTTTCTCCTTCTCCTCCACAAGAGAGAGAGACACGCGCACACACGTGAGAACGCCATGTCCGACGCGTTTCTGACACCTTCTCCTCGGCATCGAGCCACCTTTTTTCTACCGCGTTATATGCGACACCTTAAGAGAGGGAGAAAGAAAGACGGAGCAACAGGTGAGATGCCGTCGCGCGATTGCGAATTTTTTCCGAGGTGCGGATGTGGCCTGCAGCTCCAAGTGGGTGGTGCGTGACTCACCCCTGGATAGTCCCCAGGAGCGGTCTATATAGCGAGACGTCAGAAATCTGCGGTGACTCTATTGCACTTTTTTTAATTGATTGGAGATACATTACAGGTAATAAGAGTCACTTCTTATTCAGTTACAAATGTAAAAACCTGTAGGTTTCTGTAATCAAAGAAGTGGAAAGTACATTTATAGAATACAAAATCGAGTTTATTATTCAAAACTTCATTTAAACTGCAAATATACATTATCAACAACTAAACATTCTCACCATTTTTACAAACAAAAGATTTCAACAAAAGTTTAGGTACGCGCGTAAAGCGAGAAATATTAAGATTAAAGGTATACGATAACGAACGAAGAGCAAAGAATGGCCAAGTAAGAAAGAGAATAAGAGATAAGTAGAGAAGCGAGAGCAGCGGAGCTTTGGCACGACGACGACGACGACGTCGTTCAAGTAGGTGGTGTACAAACAGTCGTTGATGCGTGTGAAACGCTTCGTGGCCGAGAGAGTGCCAGCCACCTAATCCTGCGGGCGCAGTCCCGAGAATTTAATTAGACGCCGCGCAGCGAGCGCACCAGCATATCTCGAGCCGCAGCGCCAGCTTCTGCGGGACCTGTTAATATAACGCGGCCCGAGATATATGTATACTCTGGTCGTGTAGAGAGAAAGAGAGAGAGAAAGCGAGTGTTTCTGGTGTGTACGCTAAGTTCTCGCATGCGGACGCATTGTGAAAACGGTCGTCCGCTCTAATTACCGTAAAGTCTTAATTGGGCGTAGATAAGGAGGTGCTTTTTCTCAAAGTGGCATAAAGGTTCGTGATCTTGCGAGATTCATGCTATGCCGTGATTGGGTGCGAGTTTAATGGAGCGCGCTTATTATTTGATATTCCGAGAATTATGCATTGACGATTATTCTCATTTTTTTTTTATTTGTAAGCTGCTGAACTTCGACGAGTAATTTTCCGGTTTTCCTGGTATTTATTATGCGTACGAATAGTTCGCTATGATGCTTAAAAACATTAATACTTTGAATGATTTAATTTATGAAACATTTTTCAGGAAATGTTATTGGCGAAAGTTTAGAACAATAAGCTTGATGCTCAAAATACATTTACTTATAATAGAGCTAATCAGGCATTTTTCTTTCAAAAAGTATATTTTTCCAAAATTGATTGAAAAAATTTAAAATTGAGTGAAAATGCAAAAAAAAACACGTTCTCATAATAAATGGCATATAAATTATAGGGATAATAAATTCAAAGATGTTAATACGCGACTCACTCATTATAAACTAAACTCGCCTCCTCTTTTAGAAATCATTAGCCTTTTCATTACAAGAACGGGTAAATCGATAAGTAATAAAAACAATCTAATAGCCCTTCTTTATCCTTCCCATAGTCATGCAAACTATCTCTTAAGTGATGAAAAACGAAAAGCTCGCCAATCATCTGAATCTTCGCCATTTCTGTCTATAAATCACTCGCGCCTTTTATAAAATCTTTAAAAACATCGTCTTACCTCGCTCGTGTATACGGAGACTTCTATGTGAGAAGTCATTCAGTATAAATTAATCTGGATAATAAATACATTAAAATATTTATAAGCAAGTGTTTAGGAATATATTAAAATACTTATTGATTATCATAGAAATTTGTCTTTAAAGAAATATTTACATATTGAAATTTTCTTTTGATCGAATCTCATTAATGAATAACACTCTATAATAACCTCTCAAATATAGAAATAGATTATAATAGATTTTTATCCTCCCAATTATACAATACTTATTTTGAAAAGTACCATTTCCGAAAAGATTTATTAATTATAGATTTGATCTATATCTAGCACAACTTATGAATTGGTCACTATATTTTCTAAAAATATGTATATTGTATAAAGTTACTGCTACCCATTGTACTTTATCACGCTTCATTTTTCCGCTAACAAAAAGACTTCTATTCGTCATTTACTCCGCAAGCCAAGAAGTGCACCCATGCACATAAACTCTGAAATATTTCTACATCACAGATCGGTCGCACGTCGCGTAAACCTCCCTATATACATAAATCTCGAGTACGCACGCAGCAGCATCAGGCAAATAAAAAGGGGGGGAAGGAAAAGGCCTCGGAAGAAGTCCGAAGCGATGGGATTTAGCGCGTGTTCACGAGTCTTTTTGCGACATTTCACGCGGCTTTTATGCGAATGAAAACTGCAGCGCAGCGGCGGCTTCGCGTGCGCGCGCGCGCCCATCCGACTAGACCTTCATTACCGGTTTCTCCAACGTGCATGACTCTCCCTCTCTTTCTGTTCATGTCGTATAGTCGCGTTGTCGTCCTCCTCGTCGTCGTCGTCGTCATCGCCGCCGGTAGCGGTAGCAGCAGCAGCAGCAGCAGCAACAGCAACGGCGGCGGCAGAGCTGATGGATAGCGCGTTCGCACGTTATTACCGGACACACGGAGCTGCTGAGCCGCGGCGGCTGCCGCCAGTTTTACGAGTCTAGATTGGTCCGCGACTTTCTTTGGCCTGTAGGCACGTAAAGGCGAGCGCGCGCGCGGCTAACAGCCCGTTTAAACCCGATAATGGCCCACTACTGCGCCCGGCTATGGCTATAGAGCTTCTATACGAGGTTGCTTATGGCAAAAAACTCACCCTTGCATCCTCTCTCGCTTTATGATACTTATATACCTTTCTTCTTCTTGCTGTTGCTGCTGATGCTTGGATTTTTTCCTTTTTGTTGTGATAAGTCTTAAATAGGCGAGACGCTGAGGCTACTGAAATTATGGGTGGCAGTAGGCGGCATGGAATGGGGACTATCTTATTTGAAGGCTTACTTTGATTTAATATTTATTGATAATGTAGTCTACAAAAATTAAAGCTTATGTTACTTTGTGATGGGAGATACGAAAATGTTGCTTATATGGTATGATCTTGGACTCGCTTAAGTACTATTCAGGTGTTTGAGGGAAGGCAAATAAAGTATTGATTCCCCAAAAAGTAACGCATATTAGTCAAATATAATGTGAGTAATTATCGCAGATGCTTTCTCAACACTTGTGAATAATGATTATGTAGCTACATAGATATCTACTATATATTCATATATCCTACTCATTAAAAACCTTAACAATAATTTTTCATTCTTTTATCCAGTTTTATTTACTTTTAAATAATATAGTCCGCAATTTCATAAGACTATATGTTTGTCTGAATACTTAGACTAGGCGTATATTTAGCCGCTTTATACAGTGTAGCTGTATCAGTATTGTTTTTAAATCGAAAGATAACGGAAATACAAGAGTTATAATATTTTACACTTATTTACTGGATTCATTTTCGATCCAACTTCGCAATTAAAATCATTTGCGAATTCGTCGATATTAGAAAAAGTGATTCCAACTCGAGCTGCATATGGACTATGCGCTTCGATCTCTACAATTTTCTTTAAAATTTCATTTGATCCTTTGAAGCACCAATTTGTTGCAGTACTAATCCAAAACATTTGTTGAGGTGTATAGTTCAGACCAGGCAGACAAGGCTCATCAATATTGTTACGATTCGCCCACTCGACATACGCGTTGTAAGCTAGTTTCATACCGCCATTATCAGCAATGTTCTCGGATAATGTCCTTTTACCGTTCGCCTGATAAGAAATTACTGGTTAATAAAATATTTCTAAAAATATATCAAGTATAATTAAGATTTTATATAATATACCTTAATACCGATTTCTGGGACTGTGTAGTTACTATATTGTTTAATAAAACATTTTGATTGTTCTAAAAATTTTGCTGTCGCGTCAGGCTGCCACCAATTGCCAGAATTTCCCTTCTGGTTATATTTTTGACCTGTTCTGTCGAATGCATGCGCAATTTCGTGGCCTATAATAGATCCTGTTGCACCATAATTTATATAATTTGGTCGTTCAAGTTGGTATAAGGATCCTTGCAAAAGACCCGCTGGAATAGCTGCCAAAGTACATGATTAACCATTCAACTGTCTATTTAGTAAATAACATTACCCAAATCAATCCAAAAACATTTGTATATTATTATTTTATAAATTCTTACTAATTGTATTAAGTCCATGTCTGTAGAAAGCATTAACCGTTGCTACATCCCATGGCCAACTCCTGCTTATCTTTCGAGTCCCGAAATCCTTGCCGTCTTGATGTCTCAAAAACTTTCCAATTTCGAGAACGCCATTTAAATATGTTCCAGAAATGATCTCAAGATTATCATAATATGCGTTAAGTTTGTCCTCATCTAATATTTCATCAGGATATCCTATTTTAGTACTTATTGCGTCAAGTTTTGCTATAACAACATTTCTTGTTTCATTGTCCATCCAATCAATCTATTCGACAAATTATAGAATTGTCTAATTATTTATTAATATTTTTAATCCAAATCAAACCTATAAAATTTATACTTTTTATTAGAGCTAATAAATTATCGTCTGGATGCACATACCTTTTTAAAATTAATTTTACTTTGATTTCTAATTATTTGTACCATTTCATCAGCACTGGCTCGTAATTGTTTGCTGAAGTACTTCCTTACATACATTGAATCTACAGCAGTTGAAAAAATTTTCTGTACCTCAGATATGCATTTGTCCTCTATAGTTTTACTACATCTTACTCCACGAGAAATTTTCTCAAATAGACATCTTTTTTCTCTGAATGCCTTTGGCATGTACTTCGTGAGTTCATAAATCATGTCCCATATAATGTAATTCGCAAGAACTCTTTTCGGTGTTTTTTGTAACAACTTCTCTAACTCTATAATGTATTTTCGATCAATCACAATTACTACACTTGTTTCGTTAACACTTATATTTCTTGATATTAAAATATTATTAACAAGCTTTAGCATCGGAATACTTATATGCGCCTGTGACAATTCGTTAATAGTTACATGGGTTTTATATTCTGAGAAGTTAATGTGATCAACAGGGGTTTGTATCTGAAAAAGTTAATAAATTATTTATAGTAAACTATTTCACACATTAAAACTTAATATTAGGTATTTAAAATCTTTGGTTGGAATGTAATGTTTCTATCTTCATATTTTTTATTTCCTATTAGGTATATAATATTTACAAGCCTAATAGGAATCAATAAATTTGACATACCTTAAAAAGTTCTGTTTCGAAGTTCAGACATTCTTCCATTTCTTTATGCGCTGTATCTTTATTTGCACCAAACATAATTGCAATATCGGTCATATAGTTACGATATGCTTCCATTAATTCAGTATTATTTGTAAAATATGTGTTATTGATTCTTGTGTGAGGGTCCATTAACTTTTTTCATGTAAAATAAAAAAATCCTATGTTTGAATTGTAGAAGTAAATATAATTCAAAGGCTGAATACTGTACCGAATAAGATACCGAACTATTGGCATACTTATTAACTTTTTTAAATTACTATAATATCGTCACATTTTATGTCCTTATTGTGAAATTGAATGTTACGCTATACTTCTACGAACGACAAATAAGGCAACAGCGAGAAGCACTCTGCGCCCGTGTAGCGTATTATAATGCACTGGGAGCGTAATTCGACTTCTTGTCTGTGATGCGCAAAAAGGACCTGTTTTGCGCATCACGTTTAGCATAATGTTTTAGGCCCGGAAAATAGGCACCAAAAGTCAAGTTTTGTGCCCGGTGTGTAATAGTACTTAAAAAGTACTATTATTTTGAATTAATTAGATTTATAAGAACGCTTATATTTTATGTTATTTTCATATGAATGAAAAAGTGTACATTATTGTATATTTATTATTTCTTCATAATCGAAATACCTTAAACAATGACTTAAAATAACAGGCTTTGTAGTTTCTGCATGCAAGTACTATTTTGATGCAGTGGACGTAAAATGCTTTTTAATGTACGGTTTTATGGGCGTAAAATTATGAATTTATTTTACACCCCCGTAGCCAGATAAACTTTTAATTTTACGACCGCAAAAAGAGACAACGAAAAATAGGTATTTTAGGTCAAAAGTTCTGAAAAATGTTTTATTGCTTTAATTGAATTTTTTTCCAATCATTACGAAAATTCTCCTGATAATGTATTTGTAGTTTCAGTATAATTTCATTTACTCACATATATAGCGTCAAGAAGCCAGACTTTAGAATAGAAACTTATTTCTGCTTCTAGCGGAAAATTTGTAGAAGCACCAAGAGCATTTATTTTATAAACAGTTTCTATCCAATCATAAGAAGTTTCATTCCAACGATTCCCAAGTAGTACTGGCCAGTTTCCTAATTTTTCCAGTAATTCAATGTAAGGTTGAATACCTTCTTCTTCGATCCGAGCTGTAATTATTTGTATTGTTTATATTTTCCATTTTTTAGCTTCATTTTAAATTATTATTAAAGATTAAATTACACTCATCTACGCAATTTCGATAATGGGCCTTTAATGTCTTGAAAATTTGGAAATCATTTGGCTCCACTTCCGCTTCTATCAAACCTTTTAATTTGTCTTTTAATTTTATACTGTTTTCGGCAAGTACACCGATACTATCTCGTTCTTTGGGTAATTTCTTATAATCTGTATAATTTCCACATACAAACTTATAGAAGTCATCACACGGATCTATTTTTTGATTCATATTCATCAAAAACAAAGAAGCTAAAAAAATATCGATAAATATATCTTCCAATAAAATTTTTTAATTTGAGAGGAATATACCGTCATTGGCCCGATTTCTAATCACTTAAGGATATTTACATACTTTTCGACGTTTATAATTAAAAATAACACATTAAATGTAATAATTCCTTTCATCTTTAATTCGCCCCAATAAAACTATTTCATTTAATAATACTCTATTTAAAATTAATAATTTAATATAAAAAACAGCAAAGGTAACAGTTTCTGATCAGCCATTTAAATACGTGGTAGTAAAAATTCTAAAAGGAGATTATCTTTGTCGCCTGAGTGAAGCGTGAATGTAACTTTAACACTTTCAAAGTACTATAATTTTAAATAATTTTATTTAGTATGTACTGTAACACTTTTATTAAGTGAAAAGAAGATCCGATAATTGAATGTTAAAAAGCATTAAATAATTTTACAATATTTTGCAAATTCAATAAAAAGGTGATAAAGGTAATCTCCTTTTAGCATTATTTTTTTATGTACCATAAACATAATACAAATTTAAAATATACGTTTGTATTATGGATAAGATACACATTTCCATTAACGGTTGATCCTTCTTTTTCAACTGGTTTTGTAAAAATAGTAATTTTGAAACCTTGTTTAGTGCAAGCCATGGATGAACATATTTTGCCGCATCTACTGCTAACACGTGTATTGATTTCCGCTAAAAAAGTATCAAAACATGTAAAAAATGTAGGAAGTAACGTGTTGTTACTAAAACTTTTCATTTTATAAACTTAAAATGATTCATTGATTTTGAATTATTATTGGGAGCTACAGTCTACTCTACTGCGCCTTTCAATTTTCTGTTACTTAATGTAATAAATGTACTTAAACAATCATTCAAAATCAAAAGATTATAATAATAAAATCAAAACTAATCACGTAAACAACTACATAAAATCAATTGCTTTTTTACTTAAAACATCGAATAATGCTCAATTTAATTAATTAGTTATTTCTTTTGCTTACGATTAGAAGGTGCTGCAGTAATTTCAGTATGTTCCAGGTTAGTTATAAAACTTAAAAAAAGTAATAACACTTGTCTCCTTGTCGTCCTATATACACAAAACAGAATTGTTATTTTTTATTTTAACTTATATATATATATATGTACATATCTGAAAATTAAACCTTATTCAAACTTTTAGAATGTACTATCATGAAAATGGTTATTGATTGTTTTGTTGATGCATTTACATTTATATGACAGAAACAGCAGGGAGAAAACTGCAGAATTATAGACGTTTAATATTACAAAAAGTAATTATAATATGTACACATACCAACATAGCTTGTCTCTTATGCGAGACATAATATACTTTGGTTTTACTCAATGAATAGACACAAGTTAAATAAAAACTTTATTCGTTGGCATAGAATTTTCGTCGGTTCAGTGGAAATAGGACGTATGTGAAGTTTGAGTTTGAAAATGGACGTGTGTGGAAAGACTAATAGTTGTGTAGCCTTAAGAATTTTTTAAATTATTCGTAGCAATGGAATGTAAGTTTTTATGTTTTGCGTCATAAATTAATAGCGTTAATAACTCGTTTTTCGTACGAGCTCGTGAATACTGTCATGGCCGCCCAACTTTACGATCACGATCGTGCGAGTTGTGCCACGGCATTTAGTAGAATTCGTGCGTTTTACGCGTTATTTGCTCCATCTGATCATCAGAAACGATTCGTCACTGCAATAAATAGAATCTTTGATTGTGCATTTTCTCATTAAGTGTCTGTCATTATTATATTATAACAAAATGTCTTGGTGGTAGATTTCTCCTTCTGATACCGGCGCGTTCAGTGAGGTAAGTTTTTCGTCAAATACATGATACTACAATATATCTACGATTATTCGGAGAAGTACAAGGTTTCTCTTACGCAATACATTTTTGACGTAGTAACTTAAAGTATAATAAAGTATGAATTGAAATTGAAACATTATTGAAGATAATTATAATGTGCCTGTATACATCCGGCTTGACTGACTAGGTCAACCTTGACTAAATTTTCATCATTAACTTACTAAAAGTATATCTCTATACATTTTCATAAATAAATATTCAATTTATTCTGGTACCAAAATACGATTACAAATATTGGTATAAGTACATGTTTTACTTATTTAAATTAACTTAAAAACTAATTACACAATTTTATTAACATTCTCAATTTTAAAGCTACCACAGATTACATTTTTTCTCTGGATTCATTTTAGAGCCAATTTTGCAACTAAAATCTTTTGCGAATTCATCAATATTGGAAAGGCCAGTTTCAACTCTTACCTTCAATGGACTATGATAATCATAATAAATACTATGTCTAAGACTCTCAGGTGTTGCTTTGCCACAATAAGAAGATGCTGCACTGATCCAAAACATTTGTTGTGGTGTGTAGTTTAGACCAGGAAGGACAGGTTCATTAATATTGTTACTATTTGCCCACTCGTTATACGCATGGTAAGCTATTTTGAAACCACCGTTGTCTGCTAAGTTTTCCGACAATGTTAGCTTTCCATTTACCTGATGAGATTAAAAAGAAAGTTAGATAACAGATATTTTAGGATTCTAACAAAGTATCTTTTATAGCCTTAAGACAATAAATAAAAAGTTTGTCTTCACTGACTACTATTTCGTAAAGACATTGAATTCTAATATGCTTAATACCCTCGAAAAATTTACCTTTACATCGATTTCTGAAACTGTGACGTTATTATATTGATCAATAAAACATTGAGATTTTTGTAGATACTTTTCTTCGGTAGCCGGTTTCCACCAATTCTTGTAATTTCCGATTTTATTATATTTACGGCCTCGACTATCGAATCCATGAGTTATTTCATGACCTATGACATATCCTATTCCACCGTAATTTAAGTAGGCCGGTCGATCAAAACGATAGAAAGATCCTTGCAAAATTCCAGCTGGTATAACTGAAAAATAAATATTTTAAGAAAAACAATAATTGAGTTTAGAACTTGAGTAATGACAGTTTTATTACACTGAGAAAAAAATTTTTTGAATCAAAGACAGTTTTATTGCGGGCGGATGATAAAATAATTTGTTATATCAAGAAGAAAAAGTTATTGATTAATTAAAATATTCACTTATTGCAATAAAAATTTAATTTTTACAACAATATTTATTTTAACTTAATAAATTGTCTTTGTAGTAACTAAATACATCATCGAATCAATACATATTTCTTCTTGATTTAACAAATTATTTTATCATTCGCCCGCAATGAAGCTAATCTTTCATCCAAAGAAATTTTTTTCTCTGTGTATTATTTAGCATTTGAAAATCGACTAAAAAGGAATTGTATTTATTGAATATTTAAGAAAAATGAGTGTAAAGAAATAGTGAATGTGTAATTCTTACAAATTTGATTAGTTCCTAAGCCATACATAGCATTGACTGTTGCAGCTTCAATCGACCATAGCCAACTCTTTTCACTGACTGCCATTCTTAACTTCTCATTTTCTTTATTTCTCAAAAATTTGCCAGAATTAAGGACACTATTTAAATAATCTCCAGCCTTGATGTCAAGATCCTTATAATATTCCTCGATTTTATTATCATCTAATAATTCATCGGGAAATGCAACATTAACGCGCATTGCATCTAACTTTTCCAAGGCCGTATTTCGTGTTTCCTCATCCATCCAATCAACCTAAGGTAATTTGCATATGAATTTTCGATAATTTAAATTATTCTGAGTTTATTATTTCGTTGTAAGGAAATTATTGACTCGCTATACATACTTGTTCCAAATCCTTTCTAGTCTGAGATTTGATATTTTCTATAATTTCAGTGACACTCTTTTTTATATCTTTATTAAAGAATCTCCTTACATACATTGAGCTCATTCCAGTTGGGAACATGCCTGTTACTTCACTTGTGCACCAAGGTATCCGGTCTTCTCTTTTTTTAATCCCCACACTGACTTGTTTGAATTGAAACTGTCTTTCTTTAAATATTCTTGGCATATATTTAATAAATTCAAAAACTGTATCCCACATTAAATAATTTGCAACGGCTCTTTTTGATGATTTTTCCAAAAGTTTGATCAGCCCAGACATATATTTTTTATCACTTATCTGCAAAACTTCGGTCTCTTCGACGTGTATATTATTTCGTTTTAATAAATTATTAATTAATCTTAACCATGGAATACTAGGATATTTCTGAGATAAATCTTTTATCGTCGTACGAGTTTCGAGCGGTGATACATTTATTAGTTCATCAGGTTCTGATTGTATCTGTAATGATGATTTAGACAATTAAAAATATTATGATATTTTTCAAATTTAAAGGAATATTTTTTAATATTTATTTATATTTGAAATCGATTTATTTAATCCAAATAAAATGTTAATCTAATTACAACTGTATCAGTAAGCAATACACTTAATTGTTTTTACGTACCTTAAAAAGTTGAACTTCAAAGTCTAAATATTCTTTTACTTCATCACGTACTGTTTCGTTATCGGCGCCCATCATTACTGCAATATCAACCATGTACGATTGATACGCATCCAATTTTTTGGTACCATTTACAAAATAAGTTTTTGAAAGTTTTGTCAAAGGTGGATACAGCTAGAAAATAAAATAGATTAACTAATTTTACACAAGGCATTTATTGCATAATAGAGTACACTAAATTATAATAGACTCACCGTTATAATACGTTTTGATGAATTTGTGGAGTCCATATTAAACTGTAATAATACTGGAAAGTCGGTAAGAAAGCCAATATCACTGATATTATAAACAGAGTCTTCCCAACTAAATGATTCTTCTTTCCAATTTTTACCAAGTAGCACAGGCCAATTGCCTAGTTTTTCGATGAGTTTGAAAACTGGCGTTGTTCCTACTTCTTCAATGCGAGCTACAATTATACGGCATAATTCATAAAAAAATTCTGTAGTCGTCAAGTAAAACGCATTATTTTAATGAATACGTAATTTGAACAGTTTCAATAAATTATTAATAACTATACTTACATTCATTTATACAGTTTTGATAAAACGTCTTAATCTTTTTAAAAGCTTCTAAATCGTTATCTTCTATTTCCTTTTCAATTTCCTGTTGTAGCATATTCTTTAAAGTTTTTCGATTTTCTTCAAATATATTTATCCTGGTCTTATCATCAGGTATTTTTTTATTTTTTACATAATTTCCACACACAAATTGATAAAAATCGTCACACGGGTTAACATCTTGATTCATATTATTCAAATAGAAAGATGCTGCAAACATAATTAATCATTATTTTATTGTTCAAATGATTTTTATAAACATTAATTATTACTATAAAGACATTTTTATTTACACTTTTTATGTTCTATAAAATTTCATCGGAAAGTTAAATCAGTCAAGTAAGAAAAGTTTTAAGACACGCAATAAAGTACAACACATAATAATAAGCTACTTTTTGTATTCACAACCGCTTATCGCAGACATGATTCAAAAACTCACGATTTATTTTTTTTTTGTCAATAAAATTTTACTTTATACAGAATAGTAATAAAATTAAACTTTTCGTTAGCTTGTTCTTTTCTAATAAAACTCGATAACTTTTTTACTCTACAGCAAAATCATTCTTATGTCAGTAATAATATATGTATAATAAAAAAATTGTAAAAACCTTCTTCATTGCACGATGATGTAGAGCACACGCTATTTTTGCTAAGCGCATTTTCGACACCTGCAAAATTATTAATAAATTAATGAATTTTCTAAAATGGTTAGTATTATAATGAATTTGAAAAGAATTGAAAATTAATATAATATGGTCTAAATAAATTTTATTTTAAGAATATTATACTTCTATTATCTATTAACTCTATATATGTATTATTTACATGTGTAAATAATTCGTTGAACAATGTGGCTTTACTTACTGTCGATATTAGTCGGCGCTGCAGTTACTATTTCATGTTGAAGAATCCACAGACTTGCAAATATTAATAAAACTCCATCAGTCGATACTCTGTATAAAAACATATAAATGAAAATTATTAGTTTTATTTAAAATTAAATTACATGTCTATCGTAGAAAAAAGTACGATTTTATCGAATTCTGTTATATCATTTTACGAAGTTTTGAATGCAGTCACATGACAAGAAAACGTTTCGGTGAATCAATTTAAACCCACGTGAGCGAGAGAGACATTCACTAAAAAAATCTCGAACCTTTCGCAGTCATGGACATAAATCGGTTCCGATTGAAAGGTTTCGTCTAACCCAGATAAAACACAAACCAGAATTTCTTAACCTTATACTCAAACCTTTTGTATTAAAACAGATACATTAGAGCGTTTATAGATATTACACTTACCTAAATGGCTTAATTCTCATGAAAGCCATGCTTTATGCTTTAATACTGATAATATTTATTAAAACTCCATATACAATTCAAAAAGAGAAATTTATACACTGTATAAGCGTTAAAGCGACATCCACTACCTTCAAGATCGAAAGCAGCTTTTTAAATGAATTATATTAGCTTATTGGACTCCCTTATATCCTCGTCGTGCTCTAACTGTTTACACACTATTCAATAAAATGAGAAATTTGCTCGAAAATTCGTGAGGACATGTATATGAACACTTGTTTAGTACAACGCATTGTCAAGTTAGCGAGAAATATGCTTTCAACAGTACAACTTCTGGTAATAGAATAAAGTACATTAGCATAGACGATTAGCATTTTAGTCTACATCCGGCGCCCGTGTATTCCATCCTTGATAAGCGTTTTGTCAGTCATATTTTAACCTTCAAAGTATATCTCTGCATTTATGTATTTATAAATATCACAACATTGAATATAGAATTGTATCTTTCGCAGAACCACATGACTTATGTTTACGAATGTACAAAGCATGACGGAATATGCATAAAACCCAAACGTTCTGTAGTAGTTATGAGTAAGTCTAAACTAGACAGATAATTCTAAATGATTATTTCTAATTTTCTAAATTAAAAATAGATTAAAGTGTGATTCTTTTATTTTTGACTTAGTGTAGGAAAAATGAAAAGAGAGCAGAGTCTGAGCTGATATAATCGTTAGCGTTAACAATTTTTTTCAATTATCGGAAGTTTATACCTGTAATGTGATTTATTATATTTTAT
The DNA here is from genome assembly GCA_900490025.1 of Megastigmus dorsalis. Classification (NCBI taxonomy): domain Eukaryota; kingdom Metazoa; phylum Arthropoda; class Insecta; order Hymenoptera; family Megastigmidae; genus Megastigmus; species Megastigmus dorsalis. The sequence goes on along the minus strand of UELU01137515.1, from coordinate 894 downwards.
TTCAAAACAAGGAAAATTTTGAAGAACATACTGACCTGCTTACATTTTATATTTAATTCATTTTCTTTACATTAAGTTATATTTTTGAATAGAAAATGAAATTAATAGAAGAGAGCGATAACGCAGGAAGCAGTGTATCTGTGCAAATAGCAGCAGTGAATGCACCCAAAAAGTATAGGTAATTAAACAAAAAAATTCTAGTCATTCAAGAAAACACTCGCTAATTTATACATTGTTGTATTTTAAATATAAAGATGCCGTTTCATACCATACATTGTATAACATTGAAATCTAAACAATATAGAGGGAAATGTGACGTCCTGAGACAATCACTATGTATTATATTCGTTTTGCCGCACCAATCCTAACTAAAGGATTAGCCGCATTCGTTGTGGTAATTTTGAGCCAACGTTAGAAAACGCTATAACTCGGGATCGTCAAGTTGAGTGAGAAAATGTGCAATTATATCTATTTATATCGCGCTAGAATTAATTTATTAAATATCCCTAAAGAACGATATTTATTTTAATATTTTAGGTCGGGTAAACGGTCTATTTAATAGTTTTAATTTTTATTGGAAATTCCCTTTTTAGGCTTACTATTTCCCTAATTCCTGAAAGAAAGTTTAGTTATTACATTAATACTCCCAAAATAAAATAACCGTACCTTAGTGCATGTACGATTTAAAGTTATTTAAACAGTATACTTGAGAAATATTCAAAGTAATACAACCGTGCCTAAAAAATGCCCGATTCAGTTTTAATTTAAATGTTTCTTATTATGGAAATGTAACGCAATCGTGCCTTTGATGCACAATTTAGCCTTTTAATTATAACATACCTTTATAACTTAAATTATAACATATCTTATAAAGAATTGCGAACAACCGTGCTC
>UELU01137514.1:44320-88412 GCA_900490025.1 Megastigmus dorsalis | reverse complement strand
TCTCTCTCTCTCTCTCTTACGATCGAGTCTATAGTATCCAAGCGCATCATCTATACACACACACACACTGCACACATAGAGAGAGAGAGAGAGAGAGAGAGAGAGAGAGAGAGAAACGAACTGCAACAATCATCCGAAAGTCTCAAGTGCCTCTTATTAAAGATTAATGGAAAAGAGCGGGCGCACGATGAGTGTCTATATGTACGTGTATATATATATACATCGAGGAGGAATCCACGTCGGGTTCTTTTTAAGCATTCACATTCTGCTGCTGCTGCTGCCGTGGCTACCGCTCGCACGGGGCCTCGATCACGCTCCAAGCCAACTTCCTGTTTCGACTGCGATGGTATGGCTATATGGAATACGGCGGTGGCGGCGGTGGCGGCGGCGGCGGCAGCGACTCGCTCTGTACACTGCAGGCTAACATAGATATAGGAGAGAAGCATGATCCTCCGCTGCCTCTCGCATTTTTTCCGTCATTTTCGATAGAGAGCGAGGGGCGAGGGAGGGGGAGGGGGGGGGCGTCTATGCTCATACATACCATTGCCGCAGCGGATATGCCGACCGCTCGATTGATTTATGGTAGCTCGAGCTACTGTATATATAGCCCGCGCGCGCGGTTATTGCGCTCTCCTCGAGAGCCTCTTTCTCTCTCTCTCTCTCTCTCTCTCTCTCTCTCGTTTGGATGTCGGCTCAACGTCGATAGATCACTCGGCACTTTATTTTGTAATAAGGTCCGCGGACGATACTCCGGATCGATGCTGTTGCGCGCTAGCTTAGCTCTATTTTCTTTCGAATATATCGCGCGCATATAATTGATATGTATATATGCTACTGCGAAGGGTCTGTCTTATCTACGAGGCTCCGTTTGAAGGTTAATTGTTGTGGACGGATGTTAATAAGCGATTTAATACACGTCACGCGAAGAGTGATGCTGACATTTGGGTATGCGAAATGGATGAGCGATCCCTGGCTGAATCGACTTGATGATGATTATAAAAGACGGTATTTTTCCTAGAGTAAATTATAGAAGTACTTTAAAATGTCAGAATCTACGATGAACGCAATGACGTTTATTTAGAGATTTATTCGTACTTTGTTTTACGTCGATTCACGCTCTTTTCATTGCTAAATCCACTTGAACCATTAGCATATACACATATTGTATACATATACACGCTATTTAGATAATATTTTAATTAATTAACAGTGTACGGCCTATAAATTTGGCCAAGAAAGAAAAAGTTCACTTAGCGTTGGCGAGTTTCTCGGGGTTTGCGCAAAACCGCGGCATAACTCAAGCCGAGGAAAAATCTTGTTAAAGCTATAGTGGCGCGGTCGCCCCATAGCGATTGTTAAAACTCATTCGTTTAACGCGATCCCAGGTACTACGCATCACACGCACATACACTCGCGCGCGTGCGAGGAATACGCGCATTACATAGCTTACGCGCGACAACGTATTAAAAGCTCGAAAAAAAAAAAAAAGAACCAACGCACTATGAAATAAAAGATCCGCGCTGCGTTTACACCGGCATAACTCACTCTCTCGCTGCGGCGGCGTGTATATCCTTATAGTACGCGTAAAACGCAGTCGCGAGCGTAAAGCACACCGAATATGACGATGTATGCTTTTCTCTCTCTCTCTCTCTCTCTCTCTCTCTCTCTCTCTCTAAGCATCCAACGTCGCATAACGTTAAAATCGCTTACTTTATTAGAATGTTCTTTTCGCCGAAGAGAGGAAGAGAGGAAGAGAGGAAGAGAGAGAGAGAGACAGTATTTTATTGCGACGACCGTCGTAAAGGCCCTCGTATCTTTATTCCGTCTCTGTTGTGCGCGCATGTGTGTGTGAGAGTGTCTCGGGTCCGGTGCGGAGGCGGAAGAGGGACTGCGCACAAAGGAGAGAGAGAGAGAGAGAGAGAGAGAGAGAGAGAGAGAGGACGGTTCGAAAGTTAACGCGTAGAGGGAAGAATTTGGCCGCTATATAAGACTTATAATCATTAGTCGGCGATGTGGGAGCAGATAATGCCGCCGCGACCGGGCAATTATTGCAACACACGATAACATCTGAAATAGACGAGTGTGTTCCTTCATCGCGGACGCTTCGAGAACATCTTCCATGCAAAATTTTTATGGATGGCCTTTGAGAATTTACCTCGTTTTTTTTTCTACCATGCCGATGGAGATTCGTTCATTTTTGAATTCTCGAAAGATAAAAATGTATGCTCGCGGCGTCTACCTATAAATCTTCATTAAGTTTTGCAATTTAACGGACACTTATATATATACTGGTCATTTTCTACTACTGGATTCCTCCAGCTCTCGAACGTGGATAATTAGATACATTTTGTGTATACAGAAATCGGTGTAGTTCATTAAAATTTTCGGGCGCTACGCGTGGTTTTTCCTTTTTTCGACTTGGGACATACTTGATTTCGTGGTACAACTTAGCTCTAAATTATTCCCCATTTCATTTTTAAAATCTTACGATGAATTTTTCTTCCTGAGCAGATACAATCTTCACGCGCTTTTATACATATATATATAGGCATCGCGCGCAATAAAAATTTCACAATTAAAATTTGGTATATTTATAAAACAAATTTCATTCATTAAAATTGAGCTTATATTCATTGATTTACAGTAAATCTAGGCCTCTTTTATACACTGTACACGGTAATTTTTTAACAACCGAAGAATAAGCTGGGCAAGAAAATGTATGTAAATCGAAGGCGCCGGATGCAGGCAGTAAGTAAAGTGAGCAAAAATTGAGCCACCCAAAAGCCACTCGAGTATACATGGAGTGGAAGCTGCCGCTTCGTGCGAGCGAGTTTACCGCGCAGCTCAATTCAAATAATTAATTTGACATCCCGATGAAGTCGAAAACCTGAATGGTTCCTCTTTTTTTCGCGCTCACGCTGGACGTCGTCCGAGTGTCCGGGAAAAAAAACGAAGGGAACGAGAGGGAGAGAGGCTCGGATGTTGCGCGTGCAACTGTATACGTGTGTGTGTGTGTGTGTGTGTGTGTGAGAGAGAGAGAGAGAGACGATGACCCACGTCAGCGAGCGCGACAGAGGACCGTCGTCAAGTCCGAGACACACTGCGCCGCCGCTGCTGCTGATGCTGCTGCTGCTCCACGGTGACCGGACTCGCGAAATAATCAGTTCACAGAAAACTCGAGGGAGAGACACACGAGAGCACGTACACACACACAGACAAAGAGAGAGAGAGAGAGAAAGAGAGAGAGAGAGAGAAGGTCCAGTTAAGCACGCGCTGTGAATCGCGCGCGGAGATATTAATCGGCATCGACATTCAGAAGTCGTTAAATTAGCGACGAAGTCCAGAGAGTAGTAGGCTGCTGCTGCTGCTGCTGCTGCTGCTGTTGCTGCTGTTGCTCTTCTCTCGGAAGGGTTTTGTCTCTCGGGATGCCTTACGAGGGAGCAATTAAGCCCCTGCTATACTCTTTATCTCTCTCTCTCTCTCTCTCTTTCTCTCTCTCTTTGGCTCTCTCTTGGCCCCCGTTGTGCTGTGGTTCACCGCATGTCCAACACGGAGCAGCGCCGCGCGAGCGCCAAGCCCATAGTAAACCATCATTACTCGAGAGACCGGCCGATATATATATACGTGTATATATGTGTGCTATACAAGAGCAAGCTATTCAGAACAAGAGAGAGAAAGAGAGAGAGAGAGAGAGAGAGGAGAGAATCTTTGTAGCGCGCAGAGAAATTTCCGGTAATGGCTTTTTATCCGGATGTGTATGGCGAACAAAGCGATCCCGTGCTTCTGTGTCGGAGCTGTGCAAACGCCGCCGCGGCATCACCCAGAGCTGTTGCTGCTGTTGTTGCTGCTGTTGCTTGTACCACTTTTGCGCCGCGAGCGAGCCTTTAAGAACCTCTTGGTGGCCGACTTTTTTGCAGCCGGCCGCTTTTATAACAAAATTAACTTTCCTGGGATGGTTTTTTTTCATTGTAATGTCCAAAGCTTGGACGTTACACTGAGCTCTTTGCCAAGCGCTACTATCCTATATATATATGTATATATCGATTCTGTGCGGAAACGATGCTTTTAAATTAAAAACTTTTTTTTCCCTGCACGATCGTTTACCGCGGTACTTATATCTCGTACGATTTTTACAATTAATCAGCTACTTTGCTCTTTCGAATATATAATGCACCAAATCGAGTGGCGGTGCAAATTATTTTTAGCTATACAAAATACATGAAAAAAAAATTATCCGTTCTCAACCGATCGATAATATAGAGATTGTTATTGTATTTCGAAATGTGCTGCATTCTTGCTCGAAAAATGTTTCTTCCAACAAAATACAAATATTATTAAGTTTACGAGCTGTTGTTTACGCTGCTCCGAGGAGAAAAAACGCGCATAACGGGCTGATTTATCGTTCCATTACGCAATAGAATTTTTTATCCTATTATTCCACCAAAACTCAAGCTCTTGCCCCTCCGTAACATATAATGCTGTGCAGCTGTACAACAAAGTCCTTCTGCCTCCTCCCTATACCACGAGTTTTTGTTCGATATGTAAAAATTATAGAGTTCGGCGAGTACGATTTTCCAATGTAGAAGTTCGTTGCTGCGGCAGCGATTGAAATTTAAAATTATACATATAAAAAAGGTCCGTCGTGTGCGTTGTAATTTAAAGCGCAAACAACTTACACGAGATGTACAAATTGCATTACTGCGCCGCGCGCACTCATTTAACGTTATAACCTTTCGAGATCAAGTGTTAATCTATACATGGCGTGTTTCTTATATAAAGCATGCAAATTCCGGAAAATTTATAAAGACCGGTGGTCATAAGCGGCGCGCGGCCAGCCAGCAAAAACATTAAACACACGATTACGCTTAAATGTGTCGAAGGGCCGAAAAAATTGAATGATCCAAATTGATTCCTTCCTGGGCATAGCAGCCAAGAACCGAGGGTATAATATATATACATGCGCGGATACTTCATTAGGCCCCGGTCATTTTATAAAACAACAACGTCGTTCGAGCGCGCCTGGCTAAAATGGCGATCGAGCTAATTATCAACGGTGCCGACGTAGAGAGAGAGAGAGAGGGGGAGAGGAAAAAACCTTTCTCCTCTCTCTCTCTCAGTATATACAAGTAATAGCGGCGGTTACGCGTAACACATGCTATTGATTACAGAGGCGGACTATATTAAGTGGCAGTAAAGTTATAAAGTAACATTAAAATAATGGCAGTACAGCAGGAGCCGGGTGCGTTGTTGGGCGCACACCAGCGCGCCGAGTGCAAATGCGCCAATCGTTTTTATAACGGACGCGCCGAGCGCTCCTCTCGCTGTTTATCGATTATTTATAGCATTTTGTCATATACCATGGCCCCATACCTACGTGTGTTTGTCCCACTGCCTATATTCATTCATAAAGGTACAACAACAATTTTTCCCCTGCAGCTTATATTCTCACGTGCATTCGCGTATATAGTGCCGCGGAGAGAGTATTACGAGCTGAGGGAGCTTTATATATGCGCCGTTAATAAAGCATTCAGGCTTCGTTTAACGAGCTTCGTTATGTACCGCCACTGCGTCCGTTTACATTTTCTTAATAAGTGCGCATTGATCATTAGGCTGGTGTTGTTTTCTTTGCGGATTGGTGAAACGCTGCACGACCGTCCGGAATTTGTAAACGATGTGCAATTGAACTAATATCGAGTGCTGTCGAGCTAATCCGGAGTTTGGTATTTCAATAATTTCAAAATTTTATGGATATCGTGAGAATGAGATTGGAAATATGATTTGTAGTTGGTACAATTTGCTTAACGAATTTCTCTTGCAAGACAATTTTTAGAAAGTGTGCAGCCATGCGCTTTTACAACTTATAAATATGCTGGGACTTTAAGCGTCGTGAAGTTTAAAAATGTTTTTTTTTTTTTCAAACACAATTTATATTAATGACATGTTTTGCAAAGTCGTTAAAAAATTGCAAAAAAACACTTGGAAAATTACACGTGTTCATAATAGAAAGAAAAAAGAGAGAATATTACAAAATTATGGTAAAAAATTAATATTATTAATCTATATTTTATGAACTATTAGGGATTAATTGCAAGCTGTGCATAAAATTTGCAATTATAAAGTGTATATACGAGAAAACTTGTAGTCGTATTTGTGTCATGATGATACCCTCTGCATAGCTAAACGGTATATTTTATTTTATAGCACTCGAAGCAAGCTTTAATAATAACGACGCTCATTATTTTCCTCGACAGAATTAAGATTCACAAGTCTTCTGTATAGACGAAGAAACGGTACGCTCCCAAAACGTCGTGTCTCACAAATACAACTCATATTCCCACGTGTGCTTGCGTATCCCCTAACAAGCGTAAAGGGACAACATTGCCGTGCATCATTGTAAAAGGCCAGAAATATTTATATAAGCGTTGAATTTTCACGCAAAAGACGGGATAATCGTTGGGCATTAGACACAGAGAATTTTTGGCTCGGAGGGCCATATACGTACACTTACAATAGAGCCAGGAGGCACAGATCTCGGCGATGATTCAACAGTCCATTGAACGTAAACACTGTGTGATAGAGAATGCGTCATTCATTGGATTAACCGCTTCTTTCTTTTCAATAAGTTTCTTTGGGCCGTACTCTCGCGGCAAAGTAGCAGCAGCAGCAGTAGAGAGAGAGAGAGAGAGAGAGAGAGAGAGAAAGAGCTAAAAGAGAGAAGCCGAGAACGAGCCACCACACGACGAGCAGCACCTAGAGCTACCCATTCTCGCCGCATTGAATTTTTTTTCATCCACCTCCTTTGTCGTGCGATATAGCCTCGCGGCATCGCGCAGTCAGCCACCATATAGCTACTTCTCTCTCTCTCTCTCTCTCTCTCTCTCTCTCTCTCTCGGACGCGCGTGAACTATCCTTTAATTATGACGCCACGTAAGTGGTGCCTCTTTTTGTTATCGAGACGGACGCGCGCCCGTCAAGGGGAGAGAGAGGGAGAGGGGGAAAGAGCCGAGGAAGAAAAAAAAAAGTGGCCGTACAACAAGCCACCGAGGTCGTTACACTTTACGCGAGAGCTGCCCTGCCATATAGCCTTACCCATACAAAGTGAGTTCTTATGGCGTGTGTATAGGAATCGAGCGTTGGATCGCTTTGATTTTATTGCTATCCCGGAATCGACGAGTTCATTGTTGGATCGTATGTCTGTCCTGCTGGCCATCTACTCCGAGTATGTGTACCGACACACACACACACACACACACACACACACACACACACTCAGAGAGAAAGAGAGAAAGACAGACGGATACAGAGACAATGTGAGCGCACAATCGTTAAGCTGCGAAACGGTCTTGTGTATAAGAGGTCTGCTCCACTCGGGGGCTCCCCCTCTACTTATATATACCCGCTGAGAGACCGACGAGAGTCGCGCCACCGCGGCGGCCGAACGCGCAAAAAAGGGAAGCCGGGACGAGGCGATTCGCACGAAACGCGACTCCTTTTATATATATATATATATGCGATCTACCTCGCGCAATGCCGCCTTCTTCTTCTTCTGCTACTACTGTTCTTTTTTTTTGCGCTCTCCCCCCTCGCCCCTTAGAGTTGAGTTTTTTGCAAGAGCCGCTCGATTTCATCAGTTAATCTAATTTGTTGCTCTTTTAACGATTTGTATCTAACAGTAATACTTGCGGTTACGAGCCGAGTTTATAGTATTGATTTGAAAAGTCTTTCACCAAATTTTGTCGTTTACCGCTAGCTAGCACTATTCTTTGAGCTACAGAAACACACATCATAACTATACTTTTTTTTTATATTTTCATCTAAATTGTTAGAATAAAACGTATAATATAGATATAATTTTTCTTCTATTCTCGACTGTAATAATATGAAGATCTACTTTATTAAAGTTTAATGTGGAACTAACCCTTTGAGTGTACACACTATACATAATACGATCCAATCCACGCTTTTGAATTAAATCTAATATTAAGCATCGAGTATAGATCGAAAACGTATATTCCAAATGAAATGTGGCCAGTGACTTTGTATTTAATCGAGTATACTGGGTCCTTAATCTCGCGAGCAGCTATTTTCATTAGTCGGCGTCAGAAACTAGCTTCAAAAGTCTTGGACATTCGTGACCCCGTAGGTGATGTGCATGTCTCGGTATGACAATACAAAAGCACAGTATGGCAAGGTACAGTCACCCCTGCGTGTACTGCTGAATCCGTGTAATATATATATATATAGGACCGCGAGAACAATGAAAATTCAATATAATTCATCTAAGTATCCAATAGAAGCAAATCGGTCTCACAGCACGCGCAGGTGAGTAGTTCTTTCCTCGCTCTTAAACGAGACTGCACTCTCTGCAGAAGTTGCGTGCAGACGTCGTTGCTGAAGCGTATCGCTCTGATAAAGCGATTCAAGTGCGGACGACCTTGACAGCTGCGAATGGGACACCTAATTAGGATACATCGACGACTGGGTCTTGGGGTCTCTCTCTCTCTCTCTCTCTCTGACACACACATAATTTCATGCACGCAGAGCTTGGCGAGATGGGCAGGCACGAGGTGCACTCCGGCGTACAGCCGCGGAGTGTTGGAGCGCGTGTGCGCGTGATAGCCGGCGGGCCCGGTCGCATCAGCGGCGGCGGCACACTGCACACACACACGGTATCGGGAAAGTTACGAGCTGACAAGTGACAACTGCGTCGTCGCGTGAGTTCCTCCCGTGTCACTCTATAACTGTGCTTTCGAGCCACTTTTGCTGACCGTATACTTACCGCGCCGTCGGAGAATATCACAGGCCGTGAGCCTCTCGTGTATGTATATACCTTTTACACACGAGGGCTCGATACATTTTTTTTTTTTTTTCATCCTGATCGACTGTACAGCTTCGAGGGAACGCCTATTTATACTTGGATTTCTTTCTCTGTGCTTAGGCGAGAGATGCGAGCGAGCGAGTCGTTGTATATCCGTTGGTTTGGACAAATGAGATTTAATAAAGGCTCGCGCGCGCCTTGCTGGCTAAATTTCTTAATTTTTAATGCGGCTTCGTCTCCTACGCTATTGAAAATTCAAATTCTCAGTCAGCGATCGTTATATTTGTAATTATTCTATGGAGGATGTGAGATGTGGAATGAAAGAAACGAAAATGGCGCTCAGTCATAAATAATGCGGATACGAATATATAGAAACTCATTTGTCATTCTAAATCTTTTCTGTGCATACTTGAAAAAAGTTTCCATGTCCATGTGATACCATGACTGAAATGACTACTCTCTTTTTCTTGCTAATTTTATAATGCATAATTTATTTAGAAATAAAATTCGATACACAAACTTTTCCACGCCTGTATGAGAATCGTCACTCTTTATATAGCATAAGTCAACGAAAATAAAACAATCTTCTATGAATCAAAGTCGCGCGAGCTTCATTCAGCACAAATCACGGATACTGTAGAGAAAAAAAAAATAAATTTTTTGTTTTTCTTCGTTTAATCCTTTCGGTCATATCTTCAACTTTTAATCTGAGCCATGCGCGATACAAAATGAAGATGTAAACGAAAATCCGTATATATATATATATACGAAGCTTGTGGTGTAAGAGCGTTAATTTATCAAGATTTCAGGCACTGAACAAACTCCACACACACGAACATGGCTGCTTATTCAAATGGCGGTATTCCAGTTGAAAAGAGCGGCGTTGAAGGCATATAATGGTTTACAGTTACGGCGCGGTTCTCGTCGACGAGCATCAGCGTAAAATAGAGTTCTATTAGGCGGTGCCGCGCGAGTCAAGTCCCGATCGATGGTCTTTATCCTCTTCTTTCCTCACTCCTTATACACATATACTTCCTATCATTCCGTCCGTCGCTGTCAATTAATTCGCGGGATAACGGTCATTAGCACATTTGGGAAAAACGAGTTTTTCGACTGGCCGCAACGCGATCGACTACTACAACAGCGACGACGGCTCGCTGTAATACACGATCGAGACGAACGGTCGCCTACATTCGATATATACCTATACCTGCGCACATATATGTATATGTATACGCTCCTAGTGTTCGACGCAGATTCGTTTTTCTTTTTTGCCTCAGCTCTTCGACTTTGTTCATCCGAAGTCCGATGGATCCTGTTAGAGATCCTGCTAGTATGAGAAATCGTGACCGAAGGCATAGTCGAGAAACGGGAGGAACTTGTGCGCCGCCGCGGTGTGTTTTCAGTCCCTAGGGACTTGCACGCGGACGAGAAGATGAAATAGAAAGGCATACGGGAGATCAAATTGCATCTAGTTATCGGAGCCGATTTTTTTTTTATTCTGTGCAATGGTATGCATGCCTTGAATTCCAAGGATCTATAAAAGATTTATCTATACTTTTCGGTGAATTAATTGTTCTATTTAATTCTTTATAGATTTTTGACATATCTCTGGGTTTTGCATACAACAAAATCGTAATCAAAGTAAAAGCCTTATGTCAATTTACGTATTAAACATGAAGCTTTACACCAGGCCCTTACTTAGATTAATAGTTATGTACCCACTATAGTACGCCAAAACAAACCCCCACCACCTACTCCCTCCACCACTGTCGGAGGTGTCGAGGTGGAGTTACACGTCATAGTGAGTGAATGAAACCTACTCTCTTAATATATATTTTATACATATCCACATATATATATGAATTTAGAAAAAAATTCGTTTTAAGATAATATCAAATTAATTATCAATAAAAATTTACTAGAAAATGCAGCAATTATATGTTTAAAATTAAAAAAAAGTAATTTATTTCTAATTTTTGTGTTATGGAATAAAGGGATTGGTAAGTGATAAAGGTTTTTTAATAAATATAACAATTCTATGTAAAAGTTAAACATCATTCATTATTTAGATACTTCATCAATTTACAGGTAAGTACAGGTTCGATAATTCTACTTCATCGCATAATACGTATACGAAAACGTTCACGAGTGCGAGCAATCTGCTCCCAATCACTTTGCCGAGCAGCTCGATATACATATACTTCCACACATACATTTTATGTGCAACATTTTTAGATTCATCGAAACAGACAGTTTTCATGTTTTACTTATAATTTACAGCCAAAATTTTTTCCGAGTGTAACAGTATAATTTCGTAGAATAAATTTATAAATTCACCGTCGTATAAAACTCTTATGCCCTTATCCTTCTCTTAGTTTTGCTTTGTTTCTATATCTTTTCTACATTTTTCTTTTATTTTTTGAATTTCTACGTTATTTACATTATCTACAGCCTCCTTAAGATGACGAGATTCTAGAATTAGTATCTGTGTTTTAGTATCGTTTCACTTCCTCCTAGAGAAACCTTTTTTTATATAGGCTAATACTAAACAGCTTATGCCAATTCATACGAGAAAAAGTCAATTAGCATGTTTTGGAGGAAGTGAAATAATATGCCAAGATAGCCGTGGAGATATCATTAATTAGCGTTGTTATATTCTATGCATATCTATTTTGATAAAAATACCCTATTCCTATATACACCTACGCATTGTGTTTACGATCGGAAACGAACAATCGTGATATATATCTTTTAGTAGTTTTTATACATTATAGACTTTAATACAATATAATAAAAAGAATATGTTCTAAATTATTTTGGATATACAATCCAAGTAGAAATTTTATCAAGGTTACTTATTCTCTTTTTAATCGCAGTTCCAAATATAATGATATAATTTACCATTTATTGAGAAAAGTGTACAATTGAAATTATTTTTCAAGACATTAATTAAATGATAATCAAAGTGAATATTTACATAATTGAAACAAAGATTACGAGTTCGCACCTTTCTCGTAAGTAGGTACATATTTTATGACCCCTAATTAAAAGAAGAAGAAGAAGAAGGAGCAGCAGTAGCAGCAGCGCTAGATGCAAAAGATTCACGTGAATTAAGGATCGTAATGAACTAAGAAAGCAACGTTAATGGGCGGGAACTGAATTCGCTTTAATTGCTCGAAAAAAAAAGGAGGTATAAAAAGGACTCTCTCTCTCTCTCTCACTCGTCGTCGTCGCCATTACGCAACTATAACTTTTACCTACAATCTGCGAAGGAGATCACCTCAACGAAAGAGCGAGTCGAGAGAGCGCATGCCGCAGCTGGCACGTACATACACAGCCAAATAAAGCACTCGGTGGCTGCCGGAAACAGTTCGTGTTTTCTCAAAAAGAAAAATAGGCGGGACACGAGCTGTAGAAGAAGGAGAAGAAGAAGAAGAAGAAGAAGAAGCAGGAAAAGAAACGAGAAATAAAGAAGAGCAATCTGTGGTGGAGGCATGGAGCGGCGGCTGCAAACTGGAGGCGCGCGCCAACTCGCTCGTTACAAACGACCTTCCCACGAACCCAACGGTACCGGTAACGAGCGATCTTTAAGTATCCTGACAAAAATCAGGCATCGCGCGCCGATCGGAGCCCCCGCGCCGCGCCGACTAGTCGATAATGCACGCCGCACGCGCGTTAAGCCCCGCGAGAGAGAGAGAGAGAGGAGCTTGATCATCGAGCAGCGGACCGAGGGCCAGCCAGCTCTTTACTTCGTGAGAGGCTATCAGCGGCATTCTCCTAAGTACGCACCTGGTCGATTAAGCCAGGGCTCGGGGGAGGAGAAGCTTTGCCCCTAGAGTTCACCCAAGACTCCCTGGGATTTCTTCTTTTTCTTTTTTTTTTTTCCATTTATGAACGGTTATTAAAATCGTTAAATTTTTATTTCTGGTCAAAGCTGATGCTCGTTTAAAAAGGAAAAATCGACTGCGCGAAACACCTGCTGTCTCGCGATAGGTTATTTAAAAGATTCATTAATTTTTCGAGAGAAAAAAGGATGCATTGGAAACATGAAAGATCGTATAGTTTACTTTTGGAAACTGTAAATGTAGGATATAGCGTCGATGTTATTGGGTAAAATGAAAGCGGAAAGCTCTGCTTGTATATCGCTCTGATCTTCTCTATTTCTATACTCTATAACTGGAGATCGCGTGTAACGCGCTTATCGTTTCATCGCTTCTATTACGTGCCTCAATCATGTGTTTTTAATTGCATCAACCTTACATTACAGTTTCATTTCGTTCCAATTGAAATTCAATGTACATCGACGATAATTATGTTATCTCTAAATCAGCTTAAACGGATTATCGAAGAAGCCGTTGATAAGCAGCGGATAACTAACTTTATATCATCGCTTACCCTTTTCTTTTGTTTCGAATAAAAGTACACTTCTAATCTATGATTCATACATATATAATTATTTTTGCTTCAGAGATTCGTTCTTTTTCAATGTTTCCGCAAAAAGATTTACGAAAAACAACTACGGCTTCTCCTTAGAGTATTATTGCAGATGATCGGAAACGCGTTGACAGATGATTCGTAATGAAACAGTTTGGTACTTATTAAAATGATTCTACTTCACAAGTAGGTATAGATAAACGTTACCGCAGACACAATTCCGATTGAATGGGATCCATTTTTACTCCCGACCGCGCTCGAATCGCGGTGAGAACATATTTCGATCAAGTGCATTCCCTATATATACAGATCGACATATCCATCCTGGTCTTGCACTTTGGATATATAATTTTATAGCTTCCAATCCAGAAGGATCGCACAACAAAACGTGAGGCGCGATATCGGTTCGAGCCATATTCTCCACTATTTCAACGCGAAACCATCAAATAAAACTCCCGCGCGAACGATGTGTTTATATCATCTCTATACCTCTCCTGCAAAGTGGAAGCTGCAGCGAGAAGTAGCCAAGTCTCGTGAACATTTACAAACCGCGCCGCAGTCGATATAGAACCCGCGTATAATACCGATCGTGACCGCTGAATAATTGCAACGAAAAATAAGTGAAACCGTTTTCTCCCTCCCGGTGCGCGCACCAAAAGTGAACGGATTACATATATGTGCAGAATAGCGAAAGATGACGAGTAAGAAATGCCGAAAACCGCATAGTGTATACATTCATCCTCTTCTGCACATCCGCGCCAAAAACTATATATGACTTATGAAGCTCTATCGGTTCAGATGATCGACAGATCGTCGCGGCTCCTCGCACGTGACGGCTACATTTTCAGCAATCGTTATCGGACACACGCGGACAGAGCGCTAGTGTGGCAGAGCACGTTATCGCCATGGAGAGAGAGAGAGAGAGAGAGAGAGAGAGAGAGAGAGAGAGGTGATGCGCGCCTGCCTCCCCGAGAGACTCCGCCGGGGGATCTAGATAATTCGTGATTAATTAGATTTTATAAGTGTTATTGATGGGAACCAGCCGCTAGTGAGAGAGAGGGAGGGAGAGCGAGGAAAAGAGAGGAAACGAATGGACGCGTTGTGCAGTATAGACGACGGAGGGCTGCGGAGAAGCCGGATGGACAGACGTATATAGAGGAGCAGAGGGAGAGAGAGCGAGAGAGAGAGAGAGAAGAGTGTACGGGACGGACGGATGGCTGGTCGAAGCAACCGAGCGACCGACAGACAGACACGCGGTGCAGGACTGTAGCTCCACACACCAGTGCAGCTCTCGCTCGCGCGCGCGTTACAGAGATCTGATCAGGGACGGTAGGTGGTCCATCGGATTCTTTCTCTCTCTCTCTCTCTCTCTCTTCTCTCTCTTGCTCTTTCTCTTTCTTCCATCGGATTCTTTCTCTCTCTCTCTCTAGCTCTTTCGCCCTCTCGCTCTTTCTCTTTCTTTCTCCCCCGATCGCTTCTTCTTCTTCTTCTTCTCTCCCTCTTCTGCAGTGAGATAGGGAGGAGCGACAAGGAGGCAGACAACTCTCAGCCAGCTACGGCTCCTGCACATTTCTCCCTCTCTCTCTCTCTCTCTCTCTCTCTCTCTCTCCCTTTGCACTCGTTTATCTCTCCTATCTTGCTTTTCTTAGCCCCTCTCCCTCCCCTGCTCCCTCTCTCTATCTCTCTCTCTTCCGACGTTCTCTTTTCCTCTCGCGTCGTCGTTTTTCTCTTCTCCTCGTCTCTCTGTCACTTTCCTCACGGCTCCTCTCTCTCACCCTCTCTATCCCTCTCTTTCGTTCTCCTCATTTTCTGCACTTCTCGTCTTCTCTCGTATATATATGTACGTGGCCCGTGTGGCCAGCTCCTTCGGCTCCTCCGATCTTTTCTTCGTTGCGAGCTCGCTAGAAGGGTTATATACCGCGCACGAGGCCTTCTTTCGGTTTCATTACCCACGCCACTGCGGGTGATGAGCATCGCGCTTTCTTTCTCTCTTTCTCTCATTCTCGGTCCGATTCTCGATGTTCATAAAGTCAAGGGGAGGGCGGAGGGGAAGTAGGAGGTGGAGAACGGGTACAAGCTGCGGGAGACGCAGTTAAAATAGCCAGCGTGATTCCTTGGTCAAAACGATGTGTGTGTGTGTGTGCTGTATACAGATATAGTGGATACGTAGCTGGCATATACCTCATCTGTGAGGATAGAGGCTATACACAGAGTCGAAGCCTCGAAAGGAGATCTCGAGCGAATTTACGAGCCCTTTGACACCTGTATATCGAGGGGAGAGAGAGGCGCTTTTTTCAGGGCCGCCCGTGAGATACTCGGAGAATTACGACCTCGCGCTCGCAACAAATCCCCCCCTCGGTTCATCCAGCCCCTTACGAAACGACAGTCGCGCCGAGGTACAATTGCCGCTCACGCCTCGGCTCATACTGCACTACGAGAGATATCATTAATATCGGTGGCTGCTGCGCGCCGCGAACGCTCATGCTCTTCGGCTGCGGTTGTATTATTGGGAAGATATAGATTGAAATATCGGCGTCACCCTTTTTTCAAAGAGCATGCGCGCGCAATTTTACGAGCATCGCCGTCTCTCGCTGTATGCACGCTGTGTGCTCGCGCACTCGGCCGTCTTTGCAACAAATGCTGCGCTACTTGTCGATTCACCGGCAATATAATATAGTTACGTATTCGGTTCGCGCATCTGCGGAGCGGACGGCAGTAGACAAGTACACGCTTCTCGCGCGGGCTTAGCTTTCTTGTACACCTCTCTAGCTGTTTCTTTGTTTCGTGCGAAAATAAAACGACTTATTGAGCCTGAGGATGTAGCCGAAAGGACGATGTAACGTATATATATACATATATGTAAGTCGTCGAGGAGCTGACGATGAGGCGATTTGCATGCGGTCCGCGTCGCAATTGCCACCTTCCTCTCTCTCTCTCTCTCTCTCTGGATAAGTACATAAATTAAAGCGCACGCACGAGCGAGCCTATATATATACACTCTTTTGTGCGCAGACAAGCGGATCGCAGTTTACGCGCGAGCTGAACGTCTGCTAAGCGTCGGAGTTGAACGAGGAGTGAGACCCAGTGCTTTTACTAGTTTGCTACTTAAGCATATTCGGACTATATAGTCGGAATGAATGATACGCACTTGAAAGTTTGTAAATAAGTAGATTTTAACAATAGAAGATCACACACTTAATTTTAGAAGGATTGAGAAACTCGTTTAAAAGCTATTGATAAGTGTAAATATCAATCTGACACGTGCTGTATAGAATATAGCTATCGATTTTATACCGAAATTTACATATAGATAATCGAGAAAAAAAAATTAAGGAAAAAACAATGTCAAGTACTTGAAATTTTGTATAACAATAACTAATTACTATACTTTAAACATGTATCAACGATAAAAAATGTATATTCGAAGCTATATATAAACGAAACAATTCAGGATAAAAAATGGCAAATTAGCAGCCAAAAGTTTGTCAAATTAATTTTTATATATTCAGAAAATACTTTTAGTCATGCATATTTAAATCATCCTTAAGAAAATACCACCATAAATTCCTTCTTCGCGGTCGCGTCGCAGAGGCCTGCACTTCGAGCCTTGGGAAATTCTATGCTTGGTCCTTTCTTTTCATTCAAAGCAAACTTTGTCGATTAGAATGCTTCGAAGTCAATGCATTTGCCTTTACATATATATTTAAATCTCAACTAAATAATCGAAATATTGTAAGCCTCAGCAATTATAAAGATTAGCTCATATTGAGAAAAATGGATTGTGTACTGATTGCAAATATTGGTTCTGCAATAATTTGACTATTTCTGAACAATGTCTCAAATTATAAAATTCTTTTCTGTTATGACAAGCTATAATATGGGATCAGGTATGCAATAGCTTTTACAAATTGATTTGCAACGGGAAATAATACCCCAACCCAATACAATACAAGGACGTAAGAAATTTGAAATTATTGTTTTAACAAAAATAATTACTACCCTTATTATTATTCCCTAAAGGACTAGAACTATTCATTTTTTTTTATTTATCACGCATATTGCTATTTGTTTATTGATACACAGCGATAAATCCAAATATCACTCTCTGTGTGCAAGGTCATGCAAACCTCGCGATAAAAAAAAAGTCACCTCTCGCAAGCAAAGAGGACAAAATCGATATTGTCACAGAGCCTCTTAACGTAATTGCAATCAACGGAGCAGAAATAAGCAAGAGTAATTACGTGATTTCGTGCAGCAGGGATAGAGTGAATCGTCGTTTCGCAATGCGCTTATAGGCGTGCATAGCAGTTTTGAATGAAGCGAGCCGAGGAAAGAGACAGGGACGATAAAGAGAGAGAGAGAAAAAAAAGAAAAAAAAGACGATGGAGGAGAAGAAGAAGCAGAGAGCCCGGGACGAGTCACGCGCTGTATTATACAGTTGGCGTTTATCGCGATCTGCGAGGGACAGAGAGAGAGAGAGAGAGAGAGAGAGAGAGAGAGAGAGAGCGAAAATATCGCCATCTGTTGTTTCCCCGCAAGAAATAGATCGCCGATTATCCCGCAGCGTTACCTCGACCTGCTTCGACGCGTGTTTTTCTCTCTCGC
This sequence comes from Megastigmus dorsalis, assembly GCA_900490025.1. Lineage (NCBI taxonomy): Eukaryota > Metazoa > Arthropoda > Insecta > Hymenoptera > Megastigmidae > Megastigmus > Megastigmus dorsalis. Next base: position 70,552 of record UELU01137514.1, on the reverse strand, counting down.
AAAACTGTAGCACACCGCTGTGCGTATATGCAGCTATAGGTAATAATAATTCACGAGCAGCGCAGCAGCTCTCGTTGATCCCTCCCTGAGTGCCAGCTGAGAGTCGGAACGGTAGCTATTAAAAATCTATAGCGAGCATTGGTTTGTTTGCGGTGTCTCGAGTGGAAAATGGTGTAGCAAAAAACGTCGACTCTCGCATTTAATTAAATCGGTCGCACTTAATTAGACTTGCTTCACTGGCTTCGCTTATTCGAGCGTATAGGAGAGAGGGAGAGAGAGAGAGAGAGAGAGAAGGGGGGCTAACGATTGAATTTGGACGAATTACACGTTTCGCGCGAATAATACGCTTTCGGTATAGTTGACGATGAACGAACTGAGAAAACTCGCACAGTTGAAATATTATAAGAGAATACGTCGGTTCGGTGGCTATAAAGGTTTAATAAAAACGGCCGTTTAATCTGCCGCGAACGATTTCTTTAAAACAATAAATGCCGTTTTTCTTTCGCTCAATCGATGTTTTCAGGATCGCTCGCGGACGTGTTTTAAGAGCGTTTTAAAGCTTTTATCGGCGCCCGGCGCTCTTGCATAAACATGGCGTGGAATAAAAACCGGAAACATTTGTATTTAATAGGAATGTATAATCGGGGATTTTCTTAGTGCAACCGCCATGAAAGCCTGACGGGAAAAAGTGTTGGTTTCTTTTCCGAAAGGCATAATAATTTTTGTGCAATGCTGTACAGCTATGATTTTGTAATGGATTCTTGCTCGTTCCATTATGCTAAATTCATACAAACGGCTTTGCATTTATAGATAATTCTGATACAGCGTCAAAGTCAACTTGTATATAATTAATTTAAAGGGGGGTAAGCAAGGACAGTTTGTAAAAAGGGCTCTAATAAGTTTTACGTAAAAAGAAGGATAGTTATTCAGCAACTCGCGATTTTTACTTGTACACGTAAAGCCACTCCAATACGAGTGTGCAACCACATGGACTACGTTGATTCGCGTGTCTGTGCCGAAGGCTCGGCATAAAGTATATTCTGAAATTTCCAATTAGTCGTAACAGCTGTCAGGGTATGAAAGATTTTTATTCGAATTTAACTGCTTCTTAATAATTTTCTTACGATCTGGAGGAACTGCGGACAGTGTGTCCGTACAGAAAGCGAGAGGAGCGGAGTCTTACCTCCGATATATATTGCACGAACCAATACGCAGCGAAAATTCAAGACGCGCCCGCGTGCTTTTATACGTTTTTGCGCAATATCGACTCAATTAAAAACGTGCACGGCACTTTAAAGTGCGCACGGCCGATCGAACCAGGGCCGTCAGAGAGAGAGAGAGAGAGCGAGGGGGAGCAAGAAGAAAAAAACGAATTTATCGCTCTCCCGTTATCTCGATCGACAGCTCGGCTCTACATACACTCAACGCGGCGTATCTCTCTACTAATATAATAAATAAAGTGGCTCGAAAAATTCTTTGGCGCGGAGGCGCTGCCTGCTGCCGATACCCCAAGAGAGCTCGGTATACACACATGTACGCACGCCTTCCATAACACACAATGGTCCCGTTATTTTTCTTCTCTCTCTCTCTCTCTCTCTCTCTCTCTCTCTCTCTCTCTCGTACGCGCACGCATTATACGCAGACTCGTTTTCTTGCTCGTACACACAGCAGCTCCGAGTCTTTGCTGTCTGCGCGGCGAGGAGACAGGTGCGACGCGAATTATCATAAATGCCCGTATGAAACGTTCATATTTAAAGGGTTATACGGCGGCCATCCGATGTGTATAAGGAGCGCGAAAGGAGCCTTACGTACAAGAGTAATGGCTTAGAATAATATTTATACGCACATGCGGTTTGTCGATCTCGGTATGGATATATATATATCGGTATTTTTCACGCGCAAATTTATTGCACGCGTGTCGATGTTGACAAACGACCGCGGGATAATGTTAAAAATATACTTCCCAATTATAAATTAATCGATTTAAAGGCCCTTTCTTTTCGAACGTACAGGCTTGCGCGCGGGGGACTCGCAGATAAAAAGGTGACTATTTCGCCGTGGCTGTACGTTAAGCGTGTTGAACGCAACTGTATATTCATGCCTTATGAAACACCTATACTTTAAGTAGGAGTTAAATATAGAGCTTATTCAGTCGCGTAATGTCTTGCGCAATTGATGTTTGTATTGTTAATTTTGTATAATTAATTGAGTTCTAGCGTTGTATTTTGTATTTAAAATTCATACAGTCGCACGAAAACAATGTCCCATAAACATATATAATTTTCATAAAGCGCGAGTAATGAAGTGTGCATTCAATCATTGTAATGTTTTATTTTAATTGTTGACTTCAGCCAGTCTGCTAAATAAACATTTTTTTTATGGGGTGGGAACAATTCGCATTTCTTGAAACAGAACCTTCGCAAAACATGAAATAACCGGTTTGGTTTTTAAAATGTATTTATTTAAAAGTTGTTACAAAGCGCGGAAACAATTAAAATTTTCGAAAAGTTAGGAATAATTTTACGTTAAATATAGCTATTGTGAATACACTTGAATTAAACACTAGCTTGATTCTTGGTATATACAAGAATAGAATTTCTAGTATAGCTGCGCCTGCAATCGCAATGAGTACCAGAGTAAAATCGACGAAAGTATTATGTAAAAGTAATATTTTTCGTAGCTCCAGAACAACAGTTCAAGAGCACAGCAGCACGAGAGAGGAGAAGAAAAAAAACTACTCCAAGACTGCACAGAAAGTGACAATGCAAGAGTCTCGAATGTAATGTGCATCGTTCTCTTAATAAGTATCAACGTCAACTCCCTCGTCCACCGTCCTCTTTTTTTCGTTCAGCGCCGCGCCACCGACTCCTAAGGAAATTCCACGACGTCTACGCATTCGCCAGCACGACGACGACGACGGCCTCTTATACACACACACCCATACACGCGCGTATAGGCGAGACAAGAGACTGGGAGCTCGTGAGGTGTCAGGGTGGCTCCACGATGCACACCCGCGCTCTCTCTCTCTCTCACACACATACACACACACAGCCACAGACACTGCACATAGAACGACAGACACGTGAGAATTATAATTACAAAATTACACACGCGAGGGACTCAGTTGCCTCTCTCTCTCTCTCTCTCTCTATACCATACACACGGACGTAGCACAGTCATTGTTCGACCTTCGACTCTCTCTCTCTCTTTCTCTCTCCGTCGCTCAATTCCTAATGATCGTTTCTACGTGATCGGCTACAATAGATCGCGGCGTCCTGCTTACATCCCTTATGCGCTGTGCCGCGCCGTCCTCTCTCTCTCTCCCTCTCACTCTCTGGTGCCTTATAATTTCGTTCTAACGATATTAAAGTAAGCGAGCGAGCACGAGGAATATGATGACCGGGGGGGACCTCGAAGGTGAGGGAGTGAGAATCGAGGAGCGGGAATCAAGTGGAGAGAGAGAGAGAGAGAGAGAAAGAGAGAGGGACAGAGAGATCGAGACAAAGACGTATATATACATACACCGCGAACGACTGAATTCTATATTATTTTATTCATTACGAAAGGCAATGAATCACTCCGCGGCCGGAGAATCGGCCAAAAGACAAGTGAAAAGGATAATTCTTACTTGCTTCTTTTTTTTTGTTCTTCCTTTCTTTTTTTTTCCCCCCTTTCTTTCTCTCTTTCTTCTTTCGATTTCGCTCTTATAGCTCTTGTTACGAGATCAAAGAATCCGAATGAGGCAAGACTGTTCGCCGAGGCTTATTCATATTGTATGTGCGTGGCGTGGCGTCGCGGCCAAGTGTGTACATGTATTCTTGCAGTATCCTTTTAATTTCGTTGAAAGCAGGCAATTTAAATCTCACTGCTGTGCATTATTATATATGCCTGTAACCAGTTGAAACAAATTGTGCATTAATTTTCGTACGATGAAAGAGTATAACAAAAACGGAACAATACAACCATTATTGTAATTGCAAGTCTTTTCACCTCTTTCATAATTCGATCCTTACATAAATATGTTATTTGTATAATATGAATGCAAATTAATTAAAATCAAACAATGAAGCAATAACTATCTCAAGTATAATAAAATATAACGCAACGAAAGTGCAATATTAAAACATTCAAAATGCCTTTTTTAAACAAATAAAAAGATGAGACGCGCTTAAATTAGAAATGCATGATTGCCAGTTGACAGTTAAAACCCCACCAGTGGAAGAAAAATAAAGTCCTGTATCATTATCTCTATATAGTGTCATTTCAAGCGGGCCACCACAAGGATATCACTATAATCACGAATGGAGGAGTCCCGGGCTCTGGAATTAATAATCTCGCTTGGCGAAAGAGGGCAAAATTAAAAGCGATCTCTCTCTCTCTCTCTCTCTGTCTCTGTCTCGCTCCGGTCGTAGAATTACGAACCGAACGAAACGATGTTGGTTGACCGTCGTCGCCGTCGTCTGCGTCGTCCTCCTCGTCGCAGATGAGGGAAAAAGAGGGAGAAAAGAAGAAGTAGAAGAAGAAGGGGGTTTCTTCGCGGTAGGTGTTACGGTTAATGCTTAAGGAGCGAAATCGTCCGAGGTAGGGGGGAGTTTCTTCGACCGGTGAAATAAAAAAGAGGAACAATGATGAAGGAGGGAGAGAGAGAGACAAAAAGGGAACGAGTCGAGGTGAGATAGAGGAGGAAAACAGTGGCCAGGGAGAGTGGCAAAGAGAGCTACGAAAGAATATAACAAAGTGGAGGTGTGGGGCACGCCTGTTGGCACGAGCTCTGCTGGTCGCTTCGGTCACAGCTTCTTCACGCAGGATTTGTGATTATCCGCGCCGATCACCGCACTTTGTTTCTTTTTCGCTTTTTTTCTCTCTCTCTCTCTCTCTCTCTCTCTCTCTTCATCTCCCGCCCGCTCTCTTTCTCCCTCTCCTGTTTCTTCCGTCACGTCACTTCTTCCATTGGCCGCTACGGAATGCCTCGTTTTCACCACTTCTTTTCTCGCCCATTCATTCATCCATACTATCGCCTCAATTTTCTCTCACCAAAGGATCCTTTTAATTTCTTCACCGTGGAAAATTGACTAATTGCATTTGGTCTTGTTCGAATTGCAAATTGATTGAATTCATACCGCTTACTAATCTCTAGCTATATTTTTCATAGCTTGCATAAAAGACCATATCTAAAAAACATAATTATTTATTGCATCTTTATTTTACTTTCTGTTTTTTAAATTTTGCTATCTGCACACATGTAGATACACTTTTTTTTAACGTTAGAGTTATATTTAAAAATCCGACACGTGTCCGCATAATGAATGAAAAATATATTTTCGTTACGGCGCATTTCACGAGCATTAATCATACTTGTGCAACGTGCCTCATATATTGTTAATGAAAATAGAGATAATTGCCTAAAGTACAGCAATAACTGTTCCAACTAATGGCCCAATCAATTTTCCATTGCCTCCTCGCGTCGCGAGATCCGTTCTTCTCGCCATTTTTTTTCTTTCTTTTTTCGTATAATTCATTCTACCATTCATTTTCTCGCCTACTTTTCTCTCTTTCATTCGCGTCCTTCTGTATACTATTTACAATAGTTTTAATGGCGCTCGCGTCAACTTTTCTTTACGCCCCGTCGTCCCCGCGCTCGCGAGACTCTTTTCTTTTTCTGCGCGTCTCTCTTTTTCCTAAGACACGAGTTACGTTCATCTTTGCTGCGACTGCTGTTACTGCATCCTTCATCCATGGCCATTATATATCTTGGGTACATTGAACTTCCACAATGCGAAAAGAGCTAGTCCTGCGAGTGTGGCCAATGCGAACTAGTCCCATGCGGTGTTATGATGAGTTTTATGAGACTCATCAGTATCCTCGCACCATGACCAAAGCCTCTTTCGATTTTTTATATTATGGAGACTTTATGGGAGCTCAGAAACTTATGAATTTATTAGTTGTAACAAAAAGGGTTGAAATCCATTTATAATAAATCTCATAAAGTTTTATTCTCCTTATTGCGCTTGAAACTATCGAAAACGACTGAACTGATTTCGAGGCGTAATCTCCTTACATAACGTAAGACAATTATAGTGATCATTGTTAATGGATATAGACAGTATAATTCATTTTACTGAAATTAATATTTATTACCAGGTTCGTTATTTATACTGAACAAAAAAAAATATCTTATTCATTACATTCTTGAAAAAAGGTGTGATTATTAAGTAGCACAAAACAACTCCGAGTAAATTCTACAATGTATTATCTTATTGTAGGCAATCTTAATTTCTTACGTAAATTATTTTTTCACTCGAAAACTGATTTTGTTATCGTGTAACATCTGTATCGAGATAAAATATTCCTGTTGACTCCGGCGAAATTCAATTATATTTCGTTATTTAATTAGTATTTCTCACAAAATTTTATACATCGTGCAGGAATCGAAAATACACAGTCGCCAAAACTTAAGCAATGTCTTCTTTTTTTCTCGGCTCATAATGAATATGTATACTCTTATACGCGTCCACGACGTCTGTTTCATCTCCCGAAATCCATTCTGTCACGCCGCAAACTCCCGAGAGTGATAACGATCGAAATTTCGTGAATAAAAAGAAAAGGATCCTTCGTTAACGCAACTAACCAAAACCCCGACACTCACATACACACACACACATACTCGGCGCCCACCCGAAAGTCGTTTTAATTAAATAGCCGTTTCAAATCAAGGAAACGAATAGGCAGTCGCGCGAACAGCTCGAGAGAGAAAGAGAGGGAGTGAGAGAGAGAAAGAGCGAATCCGCAAAAAAAGTTAAAGAAATCCGCTCGCGCGCAGAGAGCCGCCTCTCCTCGGCAAATTATTATTATTTCGCCCAATCGAAAAGGAAGCAATACGCCACAATCATCGCTTTTGATCGCGAACGAAATAGTTGGCGAATACGTCAGCGCGCGTGAGCGCATACCGAGAAAAAACATTGTGGTATGGGTATGGGACTCTTTTTTGCATATCTTAACATTAATTTACCTCGTCATTAAAACCGTTCAGTTCTTCAAAAATACGTTCCACGAGAAAATTTATATAAATATATATACATGTACAAATGCTCGGTAAACTAACTAATTTCTAAACTGCTTAGGATGTTAAATTTTCACGCGCTTTTGTGTAATTTTGAGATATTTCACTGAATATTATAATGAGCACTACTCCGTTTCGATTTAATTGCTTTTTAAAATTCAATTGCATTAGTCGCCTCTAAAGTAATCGAATCACTTGGATTTCAGGCTACAGCTTTTTTCTAATGGGTTTCCACGCTAAAAGCGCGCTTAAACAGCGCCTTTCGCAGAAACGAGTGTCGCGTCGGTGTATAACGATTTTTCTCGGAAAAATCGGCACCGGGAGAAAGAACAACTTGGCCTAATTGAAAAGCGTATATACGTAATTAATAAAACCGTATAGAAAAGAAAGAATCGACAATCGGTTCGCGAAGGCATCTTGCACCGCAGCTGCAGTTTTAAAGCCGTAACATTTTTTTTCTCGACGGCAGCCTGTGCACACACACACACACACACACACACACACACAAGCACAGTGAGACCAGAATAAACAAAGCCGGCGGCGGGGCCGATTCCGCGAGGCGAGAGAGAGAAAGAGAGAGAGAGAGAGAGAGAGAGAGAACCACTGCAGCGGGAATTCGCGTTGGCGCGCGTTCCAAAAGTCCAGAGGGGCGGCATCAGAAGGAACGCTCGCATCCGCTATCGGACGGACATATATCGTTAATGAGGCGCGGAGGTTAGATCGGCTAGATCCGAGGGATTCACAAGACCTTGTATCTGTGTGTCGGTCTCTCTCTCTCTCTCTCTCTATGTGTGTGTGTTCTCGCTCGGTCCACGGGACTGGGAGAGAGAGAGAGAGAGAGAGGGAGAGACGGATCTGGCTCTCTCCATCTCGTTGGGTCTCGCGCGCGCGCGCCCACCCCGAGACGACCGAGAGAACTACTCACCAGAAGAGAATTCGAGACGAACTCGACGAACTGCTGCACACACACACACACATAGACATCGGACAGAGCTTCGCACGCACATACTTAGACACTCAGACACAGATACACACAGAGCACAGCCACACGTACACGGGCATCGGTACGCGACGATCGTTAATCAGCCGAAGATTAGATCAGTGAGATCCGAAGGGCCCTGACTCTGCCACCACGGTGGGGCTTATTCCAGAGAGGGAGAGAGAGAGAAAGACGGGAAATAAGAGAGCGAGAGATGGCCAGAGGAGAGAGAGGGAGGGAGGGAGGGAGGAGAAGGGGAGGGGAAACGAACGCGACAGAAGGGAAAAGATGGAGAATTCGTTTTTGCGATCCTTTCGAATTCGCCTCTCTCTCTCTCTCTCTCTATATACAGCGGGCGAAATGAAAAACCAGTTTTGGACTCGGTGCACCTCACCGCCTCTTATGTACACACGCGTGTATATACCGTATATACACACGCACCTGAGCACGAGGATTGCTCCAACTCGCCATCAGCTCTCATCTCCTCTTTCCTTTTCACGCGCGCACACATCACCCGATGTACATTATATATGTAACGTTCCAAACAAATGCATTTGTTTCGCTATCACTCGACCGGTCAACTCGTCTCCTTGATTTGAGCGCGCCGATTAATATAAGCTGCCGGATACGTTACACTTTTTGATTATCGTACAGGTAGGAATGATGAGCTCACAGTTGATAAGGTGTGCAGGTAAGAGACGAGGATACACAGAAGCTGCGTGGGGTGAATGTTTGCAGGATTATAGGTCGAGTCTCTGCGGAGAAACGACTCCAGAATGAAAGAGAGAGAGAGAGAGAGATACGGTCCTAAAGGAATGATTCCAAGGAGCTGCCTTTCTCTCTTTCATTCTTTCTTACGACTCGGAGAATTATGCTCCCGCGAGACTTTTGAGTAGTAGCGGTAACGGGAAAAAGGAAGGACGCACGAATATAACCCACCGCTACAGGTCGCAAAGTGTTTACATCGCGCTCGTGGAAAGGTAATTATTATTATGGACGAGGGGATACATCATAAGTACACATCCATTGATAATTAAAATGATTCCGCATAAACGGAATTGGATATATACCTTTTCGCATCCTTTATTTCGCAATTACAATTAGCCGAGGCTGGTACACGCAGGAGCGTCATATTCGGTCTCGCTGACATATATTCGCGGAAAAAGGATCGTCGCCGTCCGCCAGTCGCTTATACGGCTGCGCAGGATGCGAGAATACGATACGTATCCTGTTTCTTTTATGATTATTATTGATGATAACATTTGAGGTGGTGGGGGCCCGCTTTAATGAAGCTGCATTTCGCGGTGATTATTTTCATTCTTAAGTTTCTAGATTTAAAAATACTAATCGAGGACCCCTCGAGGTAAGATAGAAGTTAACGATTCTCATTAAAATGACATTAAAGTAATTGTTTATTCGGGGATTCGCTTTGACCTGCAGGATATGCGCGCTTTGAAATATTCGTAAACTGCCTTTACGCGGATATAAGCTTAAATTTCAATGAAATATAAAAAAAGAATCACTCTTTAACCATCGTATACCGCAATCATGATGCGAGCTCATCTTTATGTTACTTTCTATCGATCAATTTTTCGTGAATGCTTCGCCGAGATACGAGCCCGATATAAATATGATTTGATGAAATTAAAATTAAATAGCATACAGATAACTGAAATGGCTTGTATAACGAGCCGAGCTAAGACGGATACTCATTAGAGACGTCGAACAACCTTATTACGCAGCTTTTCCGTGTACGTATCCCGCGTCTGAATAATTCATCCCACCGGAAGTCCTGCATAGCCACGCGCTACGCCAATGCAACACGTGTTAATTGATAAACTTACTTGTCCAATAGGACAGATCATTAAGTGAACCTGCCATCCGACCAGTCGCCATCGTCGTCGTCGATTAAAAGCGACGATCAAACGACACGACGACAGTTCGCTCTCTGCCAAGAAAAAAAAAAAGCACTTGCGAGCTGATTAAACATCGCGAACCAAAGTATAAGCTACTGCTGACTCCTATGGTAAATAAACCGCAAACATAAGGATTTGAACGTTCTCGACGCATTCACGTCGCTTTGGCAGCACAAGCATACGATAATTGTCATTTTTGCATACAGTCATTTCGATTTGACCCAACTTTCAGCCGCGGCTGCAGTTTCATATATAATCCTATACCTGGCTAACGATTGTCGCGTCGACATCGTACTTTTGACAACTTTTTCCACTCCTGCACAATAAAATTCAATTTCGCCAGCCCCTTGGCGATGTCGCACGCACGCTTGTCCTTTCAATACCGTACGTCGTAAATTGCAATATGTATTTTTTTGCATTTGAAAGTGGACGCGCGATGGACGAGAGCGAGCGAGAGAAAGAGAGAGAGAGAGAGAGAGAGAGGAAGGGAAAAACCACCGAGGACGATTAAAAAGAAGAAGATGGCAAGGAAGGAGAGGGAGAAGAAGAAGAAGAAGAAGACGAAGTTTAGAGTACGCGGCGAGCGCGTCTGACTTTTACGAGTCACGCGGATCAGCCCCTAATTATCGAGCTCTCGGCTTTATGGCGGGGCCCGTTTTATTCGGACCTCTCGGCAGCCAACGGCCCCGCCACGGCTTCGCTCACAGGTGCACACACTTTACTCTCATACGACAACTTTTACAAAACGCCCGCAGTCGTATTCTGCGCCCAGGCCCAACAGCCTCACGGCGCAGAGAGAGAGAGAGAGAGACACACAGGCAGTAACTACTTTGTGCCGCTGCCGCGGCTGCTGCTGCTGCTGCTGCTGCAGATGGGAGAAAGAACCGAGTCGTAAATTACGGCTTTATCTCTGGGGGGAGGATAGGAGCCCCCCCTCCCCCTCGCTTCGTCAACAGTTACAAATGATACTTTTCGAATATAGGCGCTTCTCGGGAAAATGGCGTCGTTAAGCGGGCCGTTTCGGAGATTGGAAATCGATTATCATCGGGCGAGGAGGCGCGCGAGCCACTGGAACGGACCTCAGACTGCAGGCTTTATCGATTCACGCGCGTCCGTGTGTGTCGCGGACTAGCGATAAAGCGACGTCTTTTTTTGCGTTATAACCATATATATGTTTTCATTGAAGCGTGGGGTTACGTTTTGTTATGCGCTCGAGATTCCTTGTATGCCAGCCGGCCTGTGTTATCGCAGCTCTTTCGTCGATGCGCCCAGGTAATTTAAATACTCGGTGAGAGAACTCTTGCTGCGACTACCTGTATATATATGTTGTGTGTGCGATCCGTGTGTGCACCTCGTATATGGCCCAACCAAGTTGCGAGAGATGACTTTATATATGAAAGCTCGGCCGCTTTTTTATTTCGATCGGTTATACGTAACCGAGCTGCAAAAACATGTGTGCGAGAGAATTTCGCCAGATATTCCTCGGAACAAGGGGTGATTTTGTTGCGTTTGCTTAAATTAAGTACGTTAACAAAGTAATAAATACATAAGTGTCTTGCCGATTATGATCTGGTTAATTGAGTGTATCTACTAATTTAAAGTCAATGGACGATTCTGATCGGATCCCTGCGTCTGGCTGATCCAGACTGTAACTACTACCAATATGTACTCGCTAACACCATAGCAAGCCCCATAAAGATTAAATACTTTTGCATTTTATTGCACATTAGATATAGACATGATATCCATTTCCAGGATTACTTTTTATCGTCATCCAGTCATCCATTCTTCGCAAAATAACAAATATCCCTTTCATTTTCACTCGCGACGATCCTCTATACCGAGAATTAAAAATTACGGACGATGATGATCGTGAGAAAAAAGCCGAATAATCAAAGATGCATGCAATAAAGGCAATAAAATAAAGAGCCAGCCTGCGGTCTCTGCCAACTCAATTAGATGAAACACAAGAAATCACTCGGGGTCTAATCGGTCGGCATATCTTAATACGGTTATATTCCTGAAGCAGCGACAATAAGCAAAGCTGCCATGCGATTGCGCAAAGCGATTTTCCCGGGCGCTGATTTATCTGCGAAAATAGCGCTTGATAAAAAAAAGCTGGAATAGAATGGAAGAGGAGGCCGCGCGGCATCAATTTGTTGGAATACAGCATTTCCCCCTTCCCCTTCCCCACCTTCTGAATACCACAACTATTGGTTTACCCGAGATCGCGGCGAGTCACACACACACACACACACAGAAGTACAGAGCAACGACGCGCCCGTGATGCACAAGGCGATTAATTATAACGCCGCGACGATGCAATCGCCTCTCGCGGACTAGTATTGTCCAGACCAATTCGATTGGCCGTTCGGCGTGTATTCTGCACACAGGGACAGAGAGAGAAAGAGAGAGGGAGAAGAGAGAGAAGAGAGAAAAAAGGCGTCGTCGCACGCGGGACAAGAGAGGCGCTCGCGTTTCGTTGAGTGCTTCGCTATAGCTGTTCGCGCAACCTCTTCTCTCTCTCTCTCTCTCGCTCTTGAGGCTAACGGAAGGTTTCCCAGCCTTGAGGCAGCAGCAGCAGCGGCGGCGGTGGCGGCAGCATTGCTCTCAGCTTCGTATACACGCGGAGGCTAAAAGAGGCGAATGACGACGCGCCGGCGCTCATTGCCGTGAGGGTAATTGGTGTATCGTAAAAGACGTGCAAAGTGTTGTAAACCTGCTTACGAAACGAGAGAGAGAGAGAGAGAGAGAGAAGAGAGAGAAAGAGGGAGCGACTATATAGGCGCACGTGATGCGTCGTAAGTGAATCTTGTAAGTCCCTCATATACGCGAGAGTTCCCAAGCGCGCATTCCACGCCTCTATATGTACGCGCGTAAGCGACCTCAGTCTGCGTGTACTATGCACACGTATACACACACACACACATATATACGTATATGTACATATACGGTTTACGCGTATACTCTCCCTCGGAGTGTATGTATAAAGACTTCGCGGTATACATATACACACGCATATCCTAATACCCTTTTTGTCCGCCCGACTCACCTATAACGAAGGAGCGCCGATACTCCAACGCGATGCTGCTCGCGCGTCTATGTGTGTGCGTGTGCAGTCCGCGTACGACGATATACAGTCCGTAAACGCGCGCGCGGCGTTTAGTTAAGTGCAGCTCGGCCGCTTTATCTCTGTAGAACGATCTTGTCTCGCGCTTGTTTCGCCGCGTGTGTGCAGCGGACTTTTATCGGACGCGCCGCACCGGCCCTATTAGACGTTTCGGGACTTTCGCGCAATCTAATATAGATCGAAACGCTGCAACTGCTACATACAGACTGAAAAATCTATAAATCCAGTTCTGATCGGTTGATTTTTCGATTTTTTTTTAGGGTAATTCACGTCGAGGCGAGTTTAATTGATAATATGGTGATCGAGTATAGCTATAATGGTCGTGGCGCTTGCCTGTGTGCAGTAATGCGGAAAATCGATTCTGTACACGATAATGTCCAATGTCGCGTTTGCGGCAATTATTTTGATTAATTTCTGTATAGCGATAGTTTTCATTAAACGCGTTACAAATTAGGTATATGTAAAGAGAGATAAGTAGTGCTCGAAGTAATGGGCCGTTGAACGTGCGGTGGGAAGAAGCGTCGATTCATATATAACCGCAGATGCAGCATAATGTTGCGTGTGCACACGCATGAATCATATATATATATATATACACGAGAGTATATATAAGTAAAAGTGCGATGTAAGCGAGTGTGCGTATTTCGATTGTGCTGCACACGAACCGAGCCGATGTACCGAGGTGAACCCATAATAGCCGATAGATAGAAAAACTATGACACATTTGTATGAATGGAAATTCTTTGCGAGTATAAAAGAGGAGCGAGCGTGTGAACATATAGACGTTTGCGCGCGTAAGATTATTAGTTACGTAAGGCTCTGGAGAGCGCACCAAGCACGAAAATTGTTTGCGAATATTCGCACGTCAAATAAAAGGAAATCGAGTAATTGGATAATTAATAGTGATTTTATGCGGGAAATTATCGCATCGGATAAACAGTTAAACGATGCTTATCGAGGCAAAGCAGGAAACTCGAAAGCGGCTATCCTTTTTTTCCCGTCGAAAAGTCAATTTTCTTAGCAAATATATAATCGTCGAGCTGGACTTGAAAAACGTGCACAAATTTTCAGAAACCGGCAACGTTTTGTTCTCATTTTGAATAATATTAAAGAGATAGAGAAAGGATGCAGAGGATAAACATAAGGCGACAAGGAGTGCGCGAGCTGCTGCTGCTGTGTGAAATATAAATATTGAGAAAGCCAAAGCAGTAAATTATTAGAGCGCGGGAGCAATAAACCTCCTTTTATCAGCATACCATCTTTACACAACAAAGTTTTACCGTCGCTCTTTATCCGAAGCTCTTTTATGACCTCCGCTCATCCGACTTCATCGTTCATTTGCCGTGTTTCTCCTTCTCCCTCTCCCTCTCCTTCTCTCTCTCTCTCTCTCTCTCTCTCTCTGTCGCTCGCGGTTAATTAAAAAATATTATGCCAGGCTTATTTTCATATGGCTCTGTCGTTTTGAGTGAAAAAAAACCTTTCTCTCTCTCTCTCTCTGTCTTTGCGTTAGACCGCCACAGGTCTCGGGCGAGAGAAACTTATATATGTGCCGTGACACACGTGGCAAAGGAGGTGAGAGAGGCGCGCGCTCGGTCTTTTATTACCGCGGGCCACACGAAAATCTGAGCTCTGACCATGGGGACGCAGGCCAAATCCGGAGACCGGGAGTCCACGAGATCTGGATAATTAAGAGTTAACTTAGGCTTATAGCCCCACAGAGAAAGAGAGGGAGAGACTTGGAATGGGAGCTCCTTTTGTATATAGGTATATAGAGGCCCGGTACATTATCGCATAACGAGCGAGAGGTCGAGAGCGCGATGCGCGTAAGGAAAAGAAAGGAATCTCTCCTCAGCTCTGTCGAAGATAACAATAGTAAGAGTATATATAGAGGCAACGCGAGTCACGATGAAAGTAAAAAAGGAGATTAGCGAATAGAGCAGTGAGAAAGAGAGAGAGAGAGAGAGAGAGAGAGAGGTGCAAGGCGCGCGCGCGCAAGCCTCATGGGAAGATAAGCGAGAAGTAGAAACAAAGAAGGAGATGCTGAGCGGATAAAGGCGTGATGACGTGGAATTTTCGTCTCTCCGTGCTCCGTCGCCTATATGTATATATATATATATATTGACAAGTGAAATAAGGAAAGTATATATAAAGAAAAGCCATCCGCAGCATCCAGCGCTTCCTCATACTACTGACCCGTGGCCGCTCCAGAGCTTTGAACTTCAATCATCCCGTTTGCACCGCTGAGACTCGAGGCCGAGAAGCTTCACAAAGAGCTGCAGGACTCGAGGAGCTTATTGATGGATAATGTATGGGATTTTGAGTAGCGGAAAGAGAGGCCATGAATTTTTATCGATACTTCTTTTTTTTTTCGCGATTTATAAAAACTTGTAGAAACAGCTCTACAGACGAATTCGGCTTTGTTGGGAAAAAAAGAGAGGAAAAAAGGAAATCGATGTTTATCTTTCGGAGAAGAAAAAGCTAGTCGAACACCTCGAACGTATACATTTATTTTCTTTGTTCAACAGATGTTTGTTTTTAAGACCGATAAATTTAAATAATCTAAAACACTAATTCGGCAACGTGCGAGTCTTATACCTGCAGCGAAATATAATAATACTTTTAATTCTGTATGAAAAAAAAAATCTTAAGAACGAAAATAATGATTGATGAAACTTGTGCTCACTGCAGTATATATATTTATGTATACAACGATTGCGAAACATAAAACTGCGTATAAAGAACGTAATCGCGTCTAATTTAAATTGCACACATTTATTGGACAATCTCGGCGCAGGGAACGATGTAACGATCGTCGAGGGAAAAAAAAACGATAAAAAATAGAGAACAAAGCTGCTGCAGATGGAAAGATATATAAAAGAGGTATGAGAATGATAGAAGATTTATATATCGACAAGTGAAAGGAAGGAGGAAGAGAGATGATTTTTGTCCCTCGCTTCCTTTCATCTTTCATCCTAGCGTTCAACATTCTATTTCTTATTTCCTCCCCTTTTTCTATGTCTTGCCTTGGCTGCTGCGAGCCTCTCGCTCGCTTCCTTTTTAACTCCCATTTTCTCTCTCTCTCTCTCTACCCATTCGCTTCTTCAGCAGCAGCAATTCTCTCTCTCTCTCTCTCTCTCTCCTTCCTCTGCAACTCTTTAGCTGTTGCACCTTTTCCCTCGGCCCCAGAGCGCCGTGTTATATTTAGAGAAGGTGTACCTGTCTGCCTCCGTCGATGTTATATACTCTATGCCTTAGCAGCAGCCGCAACAGCAACAGCAACGGCAGCGGCAGCAGCGCCTGTATCTATACTAGAATCGTAAAGGCAGGTTTTACGAGCAGTCCCGAGAAATTAATACACGTGTCTTGCATTCTCTCTCTCTCTCTCTCTCTCTCTCTCTCTCTTCTGAATTTGGCGTGAGTGCCGATCATATATACACTGCACATACATACATACCCACACACACTGCGTTCGAAACCAGAAAAGTCTCTCTTCCTCTCTCATTTCTTTAATTCTTTCCCCTAAATTCAGCGCTTACTCAAGCCTGCAGTATAACCCGCGTTTCGTCGCGTCTCATCGCCTCGGCATGACTTCTCTCTCTCTCTCTCTCTCTCTCTCTCTCTCTCTCTCTCTCGTTCTCTTTCATTTCGCTAATTGATCGGTGTAATCCAAAATGCGAGCTGCGCTCATTACCGCAATAATGAACAATAAAATGCGGTGCCGCGGCTGCTGCAGGCGACTGCAGGCGGTGGCCGCTGCTGCAGCGTAATGAACCACGTATTACGAGCAGCGCGAGCCGGGACTCGGGCGTTTATATGCGTCGTCGCGCCACGTGGTGTCTGGTAATTTTGAGGCTGCTTTTTCTCTCCCTCTGCCTCTTCCCGTTCAGCGCGTATCTCTCTCTCCTCCTCTTTCTCTTGGAATTCCGGCGAGTCGTCATCTTCTTGCGCGCGTTTAACGCGAGAAAGGGAAATAAGCCTTTTTTCGTTTTTTTTTCTTAATTTTTTTTTTTTTGGAAGCCGAGGTAAAATATACAGTGCGTGAATTATTTTTATAGGACTTCTGATGATGCGCGTCTGTGAATCTTTTCGGACTTTTAGAACTCTCTTCATTACCGGGATTTCGCTTTGCTCGTTATTTACCTTGATTCGCTCGTTTTTTGGGGAGCGCGTATAGTCTTTTCGAAATTATATATCTTTTGGCTTTTGTTCGTGAAAAATTGAAGAAACGACCTGTGCTGAAGTGGATATAACTATAAAAATCAAACATTAACATAATTTATGATATTTTTGATTATTACAATAGTTGCTAATTTAAAAGTACAATGACTTTTTTCTTTATAGTTTAGACAAAAGAGTTGACGTTAGAAATTAATAGCTGAGCATCTCGGCATAAATATGAAAATTGACATTGCTATTTTGATATCTATATCTGAGTAGAGGAAAAATGATCGGAATTACGACAAACGAGATTCTCCAGTTTATCAAGCGATCAATTTTAAGCAGCGAGCCACGAAGCTGCAGTGCCGCGGCAAAATATTCGTTGCAGTCATAAGATCGAAAGCTGTAATACAAAATTCTTTGCACCAATGCTGCTACAGCGGGAGAGATCTTTGATATAGTACTGCAAACTCGAGCGCGGCGGCTGACGAAATTTTCACCTTCTCGTAAACAATGGAATAACGGAGATGGCGAGAGAAGAAGCAATAGCCAACTGCTAAGAATATTACCCCGGATCGATTTCGCAAATGTGGTATCCACGCGCGGCTTTGTAAAACGCGAAATAATAAAAAGATACTAATTCCTGCAGCGTTATAAATAAAAGTCATTGTACTGCCAAAATTCATTCGATGGCCCAAACTATTTTTTTAATAATCTTTTATTTATACAGATTATTGTGATTTGCAATAAGGATTGTTTAAACAATAGTTTCTTTGCCATCATTGAGATAAACATAAATTCCTCCACCTCTTGGAAGCATTTAAAGAAAATAAAGCTAAGGTTTTTCAACGATTAGTTGCTTAGTAAGTAGAAAATGTCATGCCTGGTAAGACACGTTAAATTGTCGGAGATCGATCACACGAGTGTTATATACGCCATTATAAAATCGATCATACGTCGTGTTAAATAATAACTATTTACAGCCTATCAAAGTACCGATGCTGAAACGTCTACTTTTCCAATACGATTCACGAGCTCCACGCTTTCGACACGTGTCGAAACCTCATCTTCACACACACACACACACACACACACACACACACTTATTACTCGAGCTCATGAACAATTAACTCGATACCAACGAACTCTCTCTCTCTCACACACACACACAGGGTCCGGTCAGCGGGGTCCATTGAGCGCGATTAAGGTGGAATCTGGCGCTCGATTAGCGTTATATAAGCGGCTTGCGCAAGCCGTGCGAGCTGGCCCTTATCTACCCCCCGCGAGGAGCTTAAACCCTATACGCACGGGGCCATTGGCTGTAGCCTGCGAACGCCAACTGTCAGCCGCGTGGAGCCTTCGGATGAAAAATATCTGCGCCCATAAGAGAGAGAGAGAGAGAGAGAGAGAAGAGAGAGAGAGAGAGAGAGAGATAAATACTGCGTATATGCCCTAGGGCGGCCGGGCTGATTGCAGTCACGCGAGATTCGACGTCTCGAGCCGGTGCGCGGCGGCGGCGGCGGCGGCAGCGCATCGCTTCGAGGACCAGTTTTCGAGAGCAAGAAGGAGAGAAGAGGAGCATGCAGAAGGATTATAAGAGCGCATGTATATGGGATATACAGGAGAGAGAGAGAGAGAGAGAGACAGAAGGTATATTCGCGGGCATCGAAATTCCTTTTTGCTCGATACACATTTTAACGCGGTGATGTATCGGTATCGAATGAGTAATCGGCATCGACGTTATATTGTGAGAAATTCAATCGGCAAGGACCGGCGTCGCTGCTGATGCATTATTCAGTCTTGCCGTAGTGCATCGGTATATGTATATATATGCACGTGATACCGACACGAATTTAATGAGTTGTAACATCGTCGTCGTCGTTATAATAAAAGCGGCGTCGTACATTATAAGTATAATGTAATACGATTATTGTACAATATTTTTAATAGAACGTTGGGAATCATTATACTGGTGATTTCTCGACCGCGATCATCATCGTTTTCTCGCCAATATTTATGTATATATTTATGTATATATTTATGTGCAATTTATATTTATATATATATGTAATATATGTTATATATATAAAACATATATTTCCACATAAGTACAATTATTTACACGCGCGCAACGTTCGCGGGAACATTTACGAAAATCATCGAATTAAATTTTATCTCCGAATCTCCCCCTCTCTCCCAAAAAAAAAGAAAAGATTCTTGCGCGGGAATGAATATATTCATGAGCTTTAATTTTCATGTACCATTACTTTTGCCCAATGATAAATCAACTGAGAGAGAGAGAGAGAGAGAGAGAGAGAGAGAGAGGAAGCAGTTGCAGAGGGAACTGCGCGGCACTCGCAGCGGGTTCTTATCAAGCCGCGCGCAACAACACTTGCCTGCATTATAAAGCAATTGAACCTTCCTGCTCGTGAGCTTAAAATGAAATTCCGATCATAAAAAAGTAAGTCGCGCGTAAAAATAAACGAGCCCTTATCTTTCTCTCTCTCTCTCCCTCTTTCTCCTTATGTCGAGCAAGTCGGAACAAATAATAAAAACAAAAACCTCCAGTGGGTGTTCATCGATTTTCGGCTGTGTAGCATACACCACAGGTACATATACATATATATACAAGTGGAGCGATACCGATATACACGAAGACGCTCGTGCTCATAATGACGAGGTCACACGTATAGAGAGCATCATCCATGCATATACACATATATATATCCATCGATCCTCTCTCTCTCTCTCTCTCTCTTTCGCATCTGCTTCTCAACCCTTTAACTTACACACGTGTATAACGCACGTACTCGCATTCGGCGGCCGTGTGGGGCACTGCAGATACATACGTACACCCATAAGGCCCAGCGATCCGAGCAAAGATTATTATCTCGCGCGGTGGGTCTCCCGCGGTTTCGCATGATGTATCGTTCCCTCGGCCGCGCGGGTCCCTCGTACAGTCGGCCAGCCACCGCCGCAGCAGCCGCCGCCGCTGGACCAAGAGCTGCAGCGGCGGACGAGTACCAGCCGTCAAGAGCCACGCCACGCAGTTAACCACCACGACGATTGATCGTTCGTAAGCTCACCAGCGAGAGAGAGAGAGAGAGAGAGAGAGAGAGCGAGTGAGAAAGGAGAGTAAGAGCCGAATCGATTTTTCCCTCGGCGAGATTTGATTGTCAGGGACGATTGTCAGTGGGAGCGCGCGCGCGCGAGATACGTATATAGGTATAGAAGGAAGACAGGCAGCATCGGTGGAGGCGCCTGGAATCATGGTTTCCCGATCGGGATCGATTAGGAGCCCGCGAGGAGAGATAGTCAGCTCTTATAGTTTTTATTCGGTTGGAAAGGGGGAGCGACGACTGCTCCTTTATTTCTTTTCTTTGGCGCGATCTGGCTGTGGGTAATGTCGATCGCCAAGCGGTGTGAGAAAGACGCGGGCCAACGGCGCGTTGATTGCGTTACGATTCGTTTTTTTTTTCTTTCTTCTTTTTAGAGGCCACGTTACCCAGATCCACTTCGACTATTCGGCACCTAAGGCTTTCATGTCATTTACATCACTCGCGCGCTTGTGTTCTATACACCTTTGATTTCGGCTCGCGAGCGGCTTTGAGACAGCGAAGAAGAAGAAGAAGAAGAAGAAGAAGAGGACTTTCTCGGGCATTTTAAGTGATATTATCTATTACTAGGCTAGCGGCTACGGCGGCGACTGTGTAACGAAATAATTTCGGCTGTCATGTTCAATGGCTTTTATTAATTTCCTAAGCACCTCCGTTACTACTCAATTGATAATTGCGAAATTGAATGCTCTAACTGTTTTCTTTTCATTTCGTTTCGTTTCGATTCGTTTCATTGTTCTCCGTATTATATAGCATATTGATTTATGAGTATCGGATTATCGAGATCACCGAGCCTTGGCATAAATTGCGTTTATCGTCTAAATTCTGCTCTCGAAGAACCAATAAAAATAAAGTATACATTTCTGTTTTAACAATAATCCTCGTCGTAAATCTTCCATGAATAAAATAAACATTCGTTACAGATTTGCAGATTTTAACGATGCACCGAAAACTTGGATTTCCAACGCAAAATTCTAAATCGCATTACTGCGTATTCCCAAAGTAAAGCACGTGTACGCGAATGGAAGTTAAGCGTCTGTTATAAAACTAAGCGCGCGGAATTCATTAACCCATTTAGCAGGACGGTATAAATACAACGAGCATATGTAAGCGGCTCCGATCCCTGTAAACGGGAAACCCGTATTCATATGTATATAATACGTATCCGAGCTGTTAACAAAAGATTCACATAGTCAGAGACAATTAGTAACGCTAAAACGGCGACAAAGACATAAACTTCCCCCTTTACATAATGGCTCGTAACTTCTGTTACAAGTTGGCAAAACATCGGCCTCAAACGCTATATCCTTTATCTACTTACAAGCTTTAACATCTCTCGTGCACTTCCCATGTTCAGCGGTGCAAAACACGCGATATTTCAATAAAAAAAAATAATTTTTTCCTACCCCTCCCTCCCACCGCTGGCTGTAACAATTTCCGGCCGCGAGTACATATATATATATACATCGTAGTAGCTGTGTAGTAATGCGATCGGCTCGGCTCTGCACACCGCAACAACAGCAGCAGCAACAAAAAGAGGAAGGAACACAGAGCCGCTGATATTCCCACAAGGTGGATGTATCCTACGAAAAAGCAAGGTACAAAGAGCGCATGGCCGCGGCCCGATGATCCGAATACCGACCTCTATAAGTGCAATGTGTATATGTCTGCGTACGCATTTGGCGTTTTAATAGCCGCGCGTGAAACCGGAGAGGTTCGCCGCCGCAGCAGCAGCTCCAGGCTCTTCACGCGCGGCTAGGCTCGTTAATGGGCCGCTAATAGCCTCGTTTCTCTCCTAGTTTTAATTTATTGCCAACTGCGAGGAGAGACGCGAGGGCTCGAATTATTGCCTCGCGAATCCAAACCCGACTTTGGACCCTCGCGCTGCGATCTTATATTTATAACAATATACGCGCGTCCTTTGTGCCTCCTCGCGGAAGTCGGTTCCCGATGTCAAAGGTCTAACGGAGCTACACGTGCAACTGTTTATTCGGGGGAGGGGATAAAATTTGTTTTGAACAGTTCGCTCCAGCTAAGCCTGTAAAAGATCTTTTTTAAATGGCGTGCAGTATTACGAGTAGATTGGAAAAGAATAATTAAATCGAGAAGAAGGATGGTCGTTCGAGTTCGCGTATCGAGAAAGGAGGCCAATGGTGTTGGATAATACCACGTACTTTGATTTGCAACCAGATAATGGTATCGTAAAAATAAACCAGTTCAATACGTCATTTTCAACATTTAATTACGAAATAGGAGTAGCGCGCTTCGTTCGAATATTAATAATTTTTTTTTTAAATATACACATGTATACAGTTGAGTATGGCATTGAGACGTAAGAAAAACACGTCGTTAGAGGAGTCAACAGTACAATATACATTTGGTAACGTCGTTAATTCGTAACTGAAAACTACAGAGCCCGAGAGAGCCTTGAGCGAAAGAAAGAAAGGACACAGAAGAGGGAAAAAAAGAAAGAAAAAAACGAAAGAAAGTACTTTAACAGCCCTCACGTCAAAAGCCGCGCGCGACCTGCACAGGCAGCGTCGCCGAATAACTTCCACCCACCGCACGATTATATTGCTCGCTCGTATATATATATGTAAGCGAGTGGCCGGTGGTCGCAACGCAGCGCAGAGCAGAGCACGTGACTCGGCGTGACTCGATGAATTTGTCACGCGCTCGAGTCACGCCGATCGTTTTCTGGTCCCGCGCGGGAGAGTAGCCGCGCAGCTCCAACCGATTTCTCATTTCTCTCTCTCTCTCTCTCTCTCTCTCGCTCTTCAGAACGCGATGTCGCTATGTAGCGGTAATAAATTCTCGAAATGAAAAGCCGGTAAAGCGCTTAGGTATATAGTCTGCAGACTCTGAGAGAGAGGCAGAGAGAGAGAGAGAGAGGGAGAGAGGGACAGGGGGAAAGGGGGGAGGGAGAGAAAAGAAAGAGAAAAGACAGACAGACGGAGGCTGTGTGCTTCGAATCGGCCCATTGTGTTGCACAATTGCGTCGCCGAGGACCGATGCGAAACTGACGTCCTCTCCGGTATGTGTATAGCCGATGCTAAATGGAGAGAAAGAGAGAGAGAGAGAGGAGACGTAGAGAAAAAGAGAGAGCGTGCAGGATCTCGAGGAAGCCGGAATCGAGTCCAAAGAAAGAGAGAGAGAGAGAGAGAGAGAGAGAGAAAGAGCGATTTTATATACCTTAGCCTTGGCCGAGCCACGCGTTATTCTCGCGTGAATAAGATGTTTTGAAGTATCGATTGTGCACGGACTCTTTGGATTGCGCTGGGGGCTTAGGCGGCTGCCCCCTGTATATACCACCTCGACTATAAACCCAGCGGACCTTATACTTTTGCCGCTGAATCGAGATAAGATTTGATTCGCTCTCTCTCTCTCTCCCTTCCTCTACCGCTGCTGCAGTGCGCTATGTGGAAGTAGATACGACTTCGTATAATTCTCGTTAAAATCGCATTGATGCGCCTATCGGAAGCACGTTTTTCTAACTGATGCATTCTTGTATCGCTTTGAGCGGTTGACGGAAGTGCGGAATCTAAATCACTTTCACAATTTGCTTTTGCCAAGGAAAATACTAGTGTTCTATTTGACACTGTCTATTTCTTTGCTTTCTTTTATAATCTAAAGTTGGTCTATTTCTAAAAGTGAGATTTCTATGCGTGCAGTTCACTCCCCCAAAAGAATTAGTACATGAGGATACACGTTTTAGTTTCAGTCCTCTCCACTATATTTACTTTTACGTTTATCTTTTGGGACCACCAGTTGCAAATTGGACGCATAGAAATACTAATTATCTGTTTACAAAATTCGTACAAAATTCGTGCTGTAATTTTGTAAATGCAATGTTGATCAAATCTTTGTTAAAAATAAAAAGATTTTTTTGTCGATTATAAAATTGGAACAGGACTAAATTGCATTATAGGGTCCTTTATATTTTCCCTAGTTTGTTCATAACTGTTTGGACATCAAAGTTTTATGCGCACAAGAAACTTTTCGAATCATGACTCTGTTAAATTTAGAAAAGATAAATAACTATAATTACGTGTAGTTTAGTTGATGTAACGTTTATGCACTTTCGCCTTTATTTAACAAATTCTGCACTGTCATTTTGGAAAGAATAGCAGGAATACTGAAAATTTTAATAGAAATTCCAAGTCATTACATCAAAGTTTTTACACATTTTTATGTTGAATTTTAAGTTTTCGAAACTGATAATTTACGCTAAATATATATAAGGGATCTGAATCAACTCTGCTATAATATATTAAACTTCAAAAAAAATGGTTTACAATTTCAATGTATACGTTCATATTGTCCTTCTTTAACAAACCTGATTGTTTTAAATAAGAAGAAACAAAAAAGAACAATCTATTTTTTTTCGTGTAAAAGAGTACTAATAATAAATTTAAATAAACGCTAACGTATTTCTCTTCCCGAGTCAAAATTTAAATGGCAATTTGTATTTTCCAGAAAAGCGACTATAGACCTTATCTCAGGCATAGTCACCCCTCATTTATCCCAATAACAAGGGGAAAGGAGAATCGTAAAAAAATGTATCCAAGCTGGAGAAATAATAAGGAAGGAAGAAAGGAAATCTCATCAGAGCGACGCGTTATTGGAAATTTAACGGATGAAATGATTGAATTTAACGACGACGCGGCGAACACAATTAAGATAAAAAATAATCCAAGATAATAGAGCTATTGAGCTATGACCAATCAACCTGACAAGTGAATCCATGAGGCGGTGCAGGAGGCTTATACCCCGACAACGGACGGCGCATCGCCAGGAGGAGGAACACGAGCCGCGAGGAGGAAATACCACATCGTCGTCCTCGCATTGTTGCGGACTCTCTCTCCATCTCTCTCTCTCTCTCTTTTTCTCGACAATCGGCTATATACAATCGGAGGAGCAAAAGAAACGAGAGAGAGAGAGAGACGGAAGGATCGTCGACAACAAAAGGAGGATCATCGTTCGCGCGCGAGTGAAAGAGAGAGAGAGAGAGAGAGAGAGAGAGAGGTACACATACACACACAAGCATGCGCGAAGCCGCGTCTAATCACTAGTTTTACGCTTTTTATTTGGGCGACTAGCCGACTCTTTTTTCGCCACTCTACTCATCTTCTTCCTTCTTCTTCTTCTGCTTCGTCTTCTTCTTCTCCTTCTTCTTCTTCTTCTTCTTCTTCTTCTTCTTCTTCTTCTTTCCCTCTGCTCACTACTCACTCTCCTTCGCTCGTCTTTTTTTTTCGACGTCCACCAGCCGGATCATTTTCCCACAGCCGCTAGCAACGCCGGGCCTCTCGTGCACGCCTCTCTCACTCTCTCTCTCTCTCTCTCCTGCTTCGCCGTGCCTCATTCGCTCTCTCTTCCTCTCTCGATCCTCGTCGTCCGTCTCGTTCTCGCCTCTCGGCTCGCCCTCGAGAGTCGAAGCGCCTCAAAGCCATCGCCTGGGGAGATCTCGTTCCACTTTTCGCGATTTCGCACGAAATCGGCGGAGAGAAAGAGAGAGAAACCGCGCCTGCAATACGGTAACTTCACCTTTGCGCACGGAGTCAGCGTTCGCTCGCTCTCTCTCTCTCTCTCTCTCGACAATTACTGATTATCGACGATTTCTATCGTACGCCCAGTAGATCGAATTTACTGCACGCAGCGGCGGCTCTTGACCGGCCATGGGACTGTGCCCCGTTTCTTCCTCTTTTTTCCTCTCTCTCTCTTTTCTCTCTTTTTGTTTTGCTCTGCACTTCCTCTTTTGCTCGTTTTTCGGCTTGTGCTGCAGCGCCGCTTTTTTTTTAGTCGACGGTGTGCGTGCAAGGCCGACGGCGGCGGGACGCGAAAACTTTACGCAAAGTATAACTGCAAAGAGGGGG
>UELU01137514.1:0-44300 GCA_900490025.1 Megastigmus dorsalis | reverse complement strand
GGGGGGGGGGGGGGGGGGGGAGAAGGTGGGAAAGGAAAAAAGTGTACGCGAATTCAACGCTTTCGCCAAATCGAATTGGCGGGATTAAAGAGTGGGCCTGCGGGAAGACGCTAAAAGTAAACAGAGAGCTGAAGGGAGAGAGATCAGCTCCCTGCACAATCAAGCGGATCGCAATCGGGAATTTCTGCTTCGCGTTCGCGCCAAGAAAGTTTGGCGATATGGTCACGGTTGGTAGGTATATCTGGCTGCCAAGAAAGCTGCTATCTTTCTATCATCCAATGAGCTGGATAAAGTACTTGTTACAACGAGGAGATTTTGGGTAATAGCGAGTTTCGATGCATCTTGATAAAAGGTTGCATTATACAATAACTGCAAATAGTATTCTGGGAGTTTGCGATGCTTCATGAACTTCAGCCGTTACAAGAAGTCTTCTGTAAATACTTTAATTCGTTCTTGGATCTTACCATGCATAAACTTCTGAAGATCAACATTATGTTTTTAAACACAATAAACAATGAAATTACAGTTACGAATTAATTTAATTACATGCGGCATAATTAGACTTTTAAGAAAATTCAGTAGATAAGAGCAAACTAGATAAGACGTACTGGAACAATTTTCTATTGCTATTACATATAGATGACAATGCAAGTTTTAATGACGAGCCATTAAATTCGGTATTCGATTCGAGCACTGTTATTTATACTCTATCTTTTTTCGTCTTAATTATTGATTTTTAAAACGAATATATATTTTCCTTTTATATATCTAAAAATTCATATCTACATATTAAAAACAATTGCATTCTAGAGTTGGCTTTGAAAAAAATCGCTGATTCCATCAGCTTGTTTATTTTCCAATTCTTATAATAATTTACACAGAGATAGGACGATTAGTTGAATTTTTTTCCTGCACATATATAGGTGACAATTATAGATGGAGCGATTTATTTCTTTCACCCGCGAACGCGCCGCAGCAATATCGAATACTTATATACTTTCCCCCCATTACCTTTCCTTTTCCAAACTACGCCAACAATTTTCAGTCGCGGAAGCACACAAAGTGAATATGAAAACATCTCGCTCGTATTTACCAGCAACAGCCAGCTACATGCGCGTGAAAGTCGCCACCTGCAAATTTAAATAACATTTAAATGTTTATTAGAAATTTCAATTACACTTGGAAAGAAAAAAAAAAACAAAGAAAAAGACACGAGTTGGCCGTTGAAATTTTCTACCATAAATTGAAATTCCGAGAGCTCCTGCGTGCCTCCTCGATTCAAATCCGAAAAAAATTCCTCGTTTTATCGCTGACACTCGAATTATCGCGCCTATATAATAGCAGCTCGGGCCTGCATATCGCGTATCTTGCAAAAATATAATAATCCACAATTCCAAGAAAGACTCAGAGGCGACGCCGGAATAGGCCGTAAAACAAAAGATTACATAAAACTAACCCATTCGACTTGTACAATGTCTACTAATCATTTTGACGAACGACAAGGATGCGCCCATATCCCCCAGCCCTTTTCTCCCTAACGATAAAGCAGGGAAACGAGCATCGCCGATAATCGTATAAAGTCCGGTTAATTTCAAATTCTTCAAACGCGATATTCTCTCCTTTCCTCCCTCTGTAACGTTCATAAACTCGCAGCTCTTGCCCTGACCGATAGCTCATATGCGCTTGATAAAACATACATACACTGCACCAGGAGGCGCGAGCAGGCAGTACCGAAAGCTCGTTAAAAAATAAAGAAGAAGCACCGCCGCGCGTCTCATTACGAGCAAACGAGTTTCGAGTCCTTCTCCCCCCAGCCGCCCCTGTAGACACATGCGCTTTGCGTTAAATATTTAGCAGCCGAGATCGTATACCGCGGCGGCGATATTGAAACAACGCTGAATTACGCCTGGCTCGTACCCATAAACCAAAAACCGCAAGGATCCTGCAGCGCGCTGCAGCGCGCGAGAGAGAGAGAGAGAGAGAAAGAGAGGATGGCAACGTACAACTCGCGATTAGACTCTCCTTTGAAAATCAAACAAAAAGCTCAGCGCAGCCGTAGGAGCAATTTCCCCTACCTCCGCAAAATTTATACGTTATTAGGCCGGGTGTAGCGCCGCGCCGTGCCGTGCAGGTCTTGTAATATATCGCGGGCGGCAGTCTGTGCGAAAGTCGCGGCGAGTCCGCGCGTAAAATACGTTATAGGAGTCTAGCGCGCGGCCGTACTTCCTTCCTTTTTCCTTCGGAGCGCACCTCTCTCTCTCCCTCTCTCTTTGGCTCTGGATTTTTTGTCGAGCGACGTGCAATGAGTCGATATATATATATTATATATAGGAGAGAGGGGTCGCGCGAGTGGCCGCAGAAGAGCGCGAGCCGAGTGCGAGCACATAAAACGGGCGCATAAACGCGATGCTATCGCGGGGTTGGAGGAGGTTCCGCGTAATCTATCCAATTATCGTTCCGATCGAGAGGGGCCTCGATGTGCTCCTTCTCTCTCTCTCTCTCGCTCGCTCCTTCCCGCCAGGGGTTACTCGACTTACAAACGCCCCGGTCGAGTGCACGAGCTCATACCGAGCTGTATGTATATATATATATACACGAGGATGCGAGTCACACGTATATAGGCGCGAGAGAGCCAATATCTCCAGCTCCTTTTATTTTCCGTAAGTATGTACGCGATATTGCGCGCGCGCCTCTTATAAGGTTTGCTCCACGAGCTTTTCCGAAATGAATGTATGGCGCGTTACTCGTATATATATATACGCGCAGTTCGATTTCAAGTTTCATTTGCTTCTGGCCGCACTGAAGGCTCACTGCGCGCGCGACGATGGGAAAAAAGTTTTTATAGTTTAATTAGGAGGGTATAGGCGGTTTTTTTTGCTGCGCTCTTTTACTCACTTAAAGCGAATATATTATTATTTGAAGAGAAGGCTCCAGGGGATATTAAATTGCACGCGCGCGCGCTCGCGAACATGTGCGGTGCGCTTAAAACTCGAAACTATGTTGAAATTTTGTTGCCGTAAAAATTGGCCGCGGAGAGTCCTTAATTGAAGCATTAAACCTTTTTGCCCGTTAAAAGCCCAATGAAGTTTTAATTAATTTTACAATCTTATTATTCATTTATTTTATCTGTTTCAGGTGTATCCTTTAATAAGTGTTCATTAAAAATTTTGAAAGCTGCGCGCACGCCTCGTCGCGTTATAATTTTTAGGGGCCCGGAGAGGGGGAGAAAAAAAAATCATATATATATACTGCGTTTTGTATAATTATACGTGCAACTCGAGGAGATCTGCAGCATATTTTACCATAAAAGATCGTTTAAGCGTACCGTTTGCATCGCGATTCACGTTCACTGTTTCAGATAATTTGCATATTTTTATCATTTGCAGCGAAATCTCGGATTGAGACTGCCTGCGTATACACTTTTATTTTCTCTCTGTCATCGATTGACATTTCGATAGGACATTTTATACTTTCTCTGCGGTACAGCTGTAATTAATTTGCGTCATTTATTTTTTGGACTGCAACCAGTTCCAAAAATAAGCTTGCGAAAACAAATCGAATAACGAAAATTATATTGGCGAGATGTTAAATCGCATCAACTAGTGGGTTTTCGAAAAATGAACCATTGTAGTTAGACAATCTACTTGCAGTCCATGCATTATTACTCAATAGCGTAAATCGACAACCCTTTAAATCCTTATCTTAAAGTCCAGAAAGCAAATGTATCCCGCACTGGTCGATGACGTAAAAGCTCGCTGAACCTATGGCCCGCAGCGGAAGCTGAATAGTAAGCACAGCGCGCGCGAGACCTCGTGCGGATCGCGAGGGCATACACAGGTGCAAGAATATACCCGAGGACTGTTGCTCGTAACTCGCGTGCGAGCGCAGCTTCTTTTTCGGGAGCAAAACAGTGCTCCAGGGCCCGGCGATGATGATTTCGCGGGGCCTCGCACGGTTTTCTTCGACGAAAGCCGACGTAGATATGAAGCGCGAGGTTGGCTCACGTGCAGCAGCAGCAGTGGAGGGAGAGAGAGAGAGAAGAAGCGCGCGCGCGTTTCGCTGCCTCGCACCAACACCGGATTGGCGCTTTGAACTGTAGCGAGTGAAGCGAGTTGGTAATGACAGCTCTTGAGCTGCAGTCCGAGTGGAAGCGTGTCTCTCTCTCTCTCTCTCTCTCTTTCTCTTTCTGGCCCTTGGCTCTTTTTGCCGTATTGGATCTTTGAGAAAAGGGATAGTGTACTGAACTTTTAATGAAACATAATGGGTAAGAAAAGAGCAATAAAAAGGTTTTGTTGTTTACTTCGGGGGCTTTTATAGTATTTGCACAGTTTCAATTTGCTTCGCGAGCTATACGTGCGATTGCTTTCGAATAAAATTACACCAGTAGATTAAAAATATTAATATTTTTAATTCTTTCTTAGCAACACATATATATACACTTCCTTTAGAAAACAACAAAATTATTGTATCCCCCAAACGTAACCGAGCAATGCGTTTCATATAACTTTTTTTGACATTACAATGATATTAAAACTGTCAAATCTAGGAAAGTAGAGAAGTAAATAACTGCAGCGTGAAGCAGCAGAATGCCCATACGCGAGCTGGATGATAATTACGAAAAAGATGTATAGGTAGAAAGTTTTATTCCCGATGATTAAGGATCCACAAATCATAATGTAGAGAACATCTCCTCGCTGGATGTACAATCTAAATACGTACCAATCATTATTTTAAACAAAGAAATTACCGCGATAAATAGTAAAAAGCGCTCGATCGTATACCAATCACGCGCTGTTGCTCGACGTTCGAAAGTTCATCCTGTTTTAAAGCACGGACAATTATAGACTCGATGACCGACATTGTATAGCGTGTATCGAAAAAAACCCCCCCGAGATTCAAATTACACTTCTAGAAGAGAAGAAAAAGAAGAGAAAAATACAACAGCAGCAGGCTAGCAACCTTCGAAGAGGAAAAAATCGTCTGCACGCGACCTTGCGTCAAAGCCAAACGCTCATCAACCTGTCGAACTTATCTCCACACCGTATAGGAAAGAAATCCGCGAGCGCACATAGCAGATTTTGTACACTGTACAGCGAGGATTCAGCAGCAGCAGCACCAGCCGCAGCAGCAGCCTTTTAAAAGCGCTCACGCCGATGAGCTCATAGAGAGAGAGAGAGAGAGAGAGAGAGAGAGAGAAAGAGAGAATCGCGAGGGGCAGAACGAACTACTGGCAAAGAGCCGGGCTGCTGCAGTGCGGGAATATCCGTGGATATACTCGACGCTCGCGGACCTTTCACTGCTGCCTGGCTGGTTGGCTGGCTGGTTGGCTGGCTGCCTGCGGGCTACGGGTCGCGACCTCGCCGCCAGAGCAGCTCCTCGCTCCTCCATCCTTCAGTCCACTCCCAGCTCTCGCACGAGCTACCTTCTCTACCTTCTCTACCTTCTTCGTATTCTTCTTCTTCTTCTTCTTCTTCTCCTTCTCCCCTCCAACCCCTCGTTGCATGTTTCTCCGCCGTCTTTGCCTCCTTCTGCTCCTGTTGTTGCTGCTGCTGCCGCTGCAGCTCCCTCTCCTACCGATTTTTCCATACGAGAGAAAGAGAGAGAGAGAGAGAGGCGCTTCTCAAGTCTTCCACCGACGATGATGATTCTCCTTTGCTCTATTTTCATCTTCGTGCCCGCGATCATCTTTCGGCCTTTCTTAATCTCCGTTGTTCACGTGCGTTCCATATATCGGAGTGAAGCTCGTGTTGTAAATGTTTATTGCTTCGTTTCGGGCGCAAGGCGCAACTATATCTGCGGCGCGCATCACGATCCACTTTTATTGCCCCTTTTTTCTTCGATTTGTCGGACCGTAATGAACAATGTATTTCCGAGTAATGTGTTTGGACAAATTTATTGAATGTGCGCAATTAAACGTTGCCGTATCAAGGAGTGAGTCTCTCTTTCTCTCTCTGCCTGTCTGCCTGCCTGCCATGCTTATTAAAATGAAATTCCATTTGATAAATGAATATGTTTGCTTTCGCGTGTAGGCTTTGACTTTAGATGGCAATGTAATTTCTAACGAATTATTAATTTTTAAATTAGTCCATGTGAGATACTTGACGCGTATATGTTTATCGCATCACCCGTTGAAGAATCTGTAAACGTCTTTCCTAACAGGAAGAAAAATTACCGTACTTGACATTCCTATTTTTAGGAACTATATATTTAGAGCCTAATAAAGTAATACTATTATTTCTAATAAATTCTACGATCCATGTAGTAAATTCGAAATTAATTTCTATTCCAATTTATTGAAAGATAATAAATATTTTCAGTTCTTGCAGACTGTGCGAATGTGGTATTTTAAATTTACTATACACACTTTTCCCACCGAATGTAGGTATATGAGAAAACTAAAACTCTTTAAAACTGAAAATACCAGCAACAATATGAATTCATTCTATACCTATATAAAACCATTAAGATTAAATTAGACATTATTAATTTGACTATTTACTAATCACAAAAAAGATTCTAATTAACAAAAAACGAAAAGAATAAGATTTTTTTTAAGCGCGCGAAAGTTTATCATGGCACTTATATACCCTGTATAATAATGACCCTCGATAAACAAGTAAATTGTAATCTTTCGATTCCCGATAAGATTCTTTTCGCGACTGATTTTTCGCTAACTAATCATACATCTTAGATTGTGATTTTCGCAATTATCTTTCTGTCTCTTCTCTCTCTCTCTCTCTCTCTCTCTCTCTCTCTCTCTCTCTGTGTGGTCCCACTGCAGAGTTTCGATCTCTTTGTATCCTCCCTTTCTTCTTCGTTTGTTTTCACTCTATCGATCCCTTTTCATTTAATTCAACTTGTACAACTGAACTCACGATTCTCGTTATATTTAAGCGTATATCTTTTTACTTTCTCTTTATATCCCGCTCTCGTTTCACGATTCCCGACAGTCTCAATTTAGTGATCAAGCTTGCTTTTATTACTAGTACATGTACTTTCTCGAAAGTTTTGTTTTTATAATTATTTACCGAACGAAGAAAATGTAGTATCATTATTATACCGCGGTACATTCCATGCTCAAGTAGAAATTGGGGTACGGAAAAAGTAGTGTGACGAATAGCTCGAAATAAAGTGATACAAAGCTAATCATCGTTAATGATACCTATAACCGTGAATTGATTTTATTATAAATAATAAATCCATTCTATCCACATCTCGTAAGAATTTCATTAAATTGCAAATGAAAACTGCAAAATTTATACTATGATTTACTGTATATTATAGACGCTTATTTTAAATATTATTTATTCCCTTGATAGAAATATATTGAAAATAAAGCCTTTTTATTACGTGTCACTTGGTACATAAAAATAGACCCAGAAGCATACTGCGAGACATTCGTTCAAAAATGTTTGAGTCAAATATATTTCTATGAACAGTGAGACGAGGGGAAAAAAGGAACGAGATCCACCTGCGTTTTTTAAAGCATGTGAAACAACATGTTTTCTAGCAATCAACAAATCGATGTACACCGTCGGATTAGAGACAGGATCGGAATCAAGCGTAATGCATGAAGCAATCAGGCCTTTGTGCACGCCCTACGTATTTCCTCTTTCTCTCTCTCTCTCTCTCTGTCTTCCTTCTTTTATCTGATCATCTCCTGCTTCTCTATAATAGGCACTTGCATATTTCTCTACGTCGAGAGAAAGATGCGCTGCTATTTCGATGCGATTTTAACAAAATAAATTCCAGGGCTCAAGTACCAATGTTTTTTTTTTTAACTTTGTAAACATGTCGCTTTATCACTTAGAAGTTGTTAGTCTCAAAGAATTTATTCACTGCATGATAAAACCGTTGAAGTGATATTAGTCTCCTGGAAAGCACAAACAGGCATCTCAATTTTACGACAACCGTTAGAGTGAAATATTGGCAGTAGTTTCACAAGACCTTGTACACACGTTAAAGATTACGCGTAAAGATTATACCATTTTTTTCATCATTAATTGTTTGAAATTCACGTTAGGCTATAGAATGACGTCGAGTCATCGATGTGATATTTACCGAGTCACTAGCACTGAAAATATAAATTGCACATCTGTAATTTATCGTTTAATTTATGCATTGTATTTTACAACAATGAATGTATAAATATATCGTCTCGCGAGTAAAGTTATGAGCAAAAAATATTGCGATATTGTTGCCAAAACTATTATTGATTAAAAAAAACCAATGTTAATATATATTTGAAAACAAAAGGGAATAGCTGTATGGTGTGAAAAAAAGCTGTAAACGTAAAAACTTGAGCGATGTCGTCGCGCGCGTACACAGCTCGGCCATTAATTTACAATCGGTAAGAAAAATCAATCACTGCACCTCGGAGCGTGGAGCGTCGAGAGTCGAGCGTGCACCTAAGGGATCATTCCCGGTACGGAGCAATTATACCACGAATCGTTTTATGCCCTCTCTCCTTCGAGCTTCTCCCGATGAACCAATGCACTGCGCACACACTGCAGGTCTCGAAAGTGTGTGACGTATAAATCTTAACAAGCAATTCGTTGTCGGGCCAAAGCACACCAGAGAACTTGGGCCCTCTCCTATATATATACATACATACGAGAGCCCTATATACATATATATAAGCCTGCCTCCGTGTTCGCAGCATGAAGCGATGATGATCTCTCTCTCTCTCTCTCAGTCGGAGCGGTTGGCAAAGTGCGTCAATATCGAGATCACGCGCACCTCAGGAGGGCGCAGTTTACAAATCGACGCTGCTGTTGCGGAGCTATATAGTGCAGTGCGCACTGGATGCATATGTGAAGCGAGCGTGAGGTCCCGTTCTTTCTCTCTCTCTCTCTCTCTCTCTCTCTCTCTCTGTCTTTCTCTGTGTGTGTGTGTGCACGTGGGCAGTCCATTTGATATACGTCAAGAGGGCCTCGGGGCAACAAATTGGGACTGCACACTCGCTGATGTTTTACAAATTTCGGCTATCGCCGCGGGACGTCGACGATACGCTTTAATTATATACATCCTCGCGTGGCCCGCGAGAGAGTCGAACCAAGAGCAGCACTGCATGCGTGCATCACTTCGCTGCAGTGCGCCGCTCAGCTCTCTTTCTCTTTCTCTCTCTCTCTCTGTCTTGCCCTTTGCAATTGTACCCGTTTTACTTCGTTCATTGTTGCCGGCCAATGTTGCTAAGGCCGTGCAGTTTTTTTTTTTCATCTCGATTGCAGCTTTTGAGCGAGTAATTAACGACCGAGCCCGGACTTTGATCTGCATAGAAACGGCTATCGGTGTGCTTTATTCTCGTAAGAAAGATGGAATGAACTCGTCGTTATCATATGATTTTTGTAAGCTCACTGGATAGTTACAATAAATATATTTAGAAAATTTTGTTCTCACATGTGTAGTACAAGTGTTATTATTTTATCTTTCAGAGTGTAAAAGACATTTTGCTATGGGAGAGCTTAATTTATTTAAATACGCGCACAATTATAGTAACGTTGAAGTAACCGGTTTTTGTAAAATGATTATGCATTTGCCGGGAAACAACATTATCATTGCAAAGAAGAAATATGAATCATTTTTATTACGAGAAAATATTGTTTATCTCCAGCGCGAACTGCCTGCAACTGGCAGCAACATTTAATTACAATGATATTTTTAAAAAAAATAACAGGTCAAGAATAATGTTGATTCTGACGTCTTTAAGGATAGTAGGTATAAAAGACCTTGTGTGCGATCGCTGCCTAAATACATCATGCCATTTATTTCAAGCTTCTAACAACTTTCACAAGTATCGTCCTAACCTTCCACTTCTCTATGCAGAAGTTACGACCAAACTGACAATTATTTCTCCACATATTTCTTTTTATAGTAGACCGTTCTTCAAGCGCGATAAGCATCTTTTGTTTTTATTACTTTTTGCAATTTTTTTTTCATTAACATTTTGACCCACATGGAATATGACATAAGATAATATTTTTATTTCATTACATAGTATATTTATCTATACTCGAGTAATTTACTGAGTTGATTTACCATTTGACCGATCGCTCACATTATTTCACATATATTTGTACTACATTTATGCTGAGGAAAATTTATTTCACATTTCACATAAATATTTCGATGGAGAAAAATATACGGTCCAAATCGAAATAACAACGTCTTTTACGAAGCATAGCATCAAGTATTTAACAATCCTGCATATTTTTCAAGTGACAAATTAATGCGAACTGCTGAGAAAAAGGATTTTGTTTCAAATTACTATGGGAAGGCGATTTTTACCGGAGGCACTCTGTGTTCAAAAGTAGCAGAGAAATCAGTGCAATTTCGTACGAGAGTAGCTACCGGTATATATTACGCTGTCACAAATGACTTCTCGTATCCTTTAATTTCGTCCTTAATAATTTGTCGGAAGCTACAACTTCCATTTTTATGCGAATTGTTTCCTAACTCCTGCGAATCGTTCACTGGCTCCTAGAAACTATTGCCACCGCACACTAAGCGCGTATGGCATTTGCGATATAACAGCTTACGCGAGGTCCTCCTTCGCACATGATTATACAGTGCTTGCTAGACACATTCCTGCTGTTTTACGCGCGCAGGTCTTCCCCCCTCCCTGGGAATTCACTTCGGCTTCCACTCTTCTTTCTGTTTCTCCAAATTTTTCTAGCTATGTTATCCGCAGTCCAACCCTTACGCTGCTCTCTCGGATGCTCACGACGAGTCTCCTGCTCTCGAACGTTACAATTACACATTTTTACTTCGTCTTTAAAATCAGAGCGTAAATGCCAATCGAGGTAAATAATGAAAAATAAAATAATAATTATTTACAAAACACGGTACCAAAAGACATTTCCATTTCGTAACAGCTGCTACTGTCAGCTGTCGCAATTAAAAACTGAAATAAAATGCAAGTACACGACAATAAGAAGAAAAAGAGATGGAATATTTTGCACGTTGACATCCGATCGTTGGATAGTCCACTCTATAAACTATTTCCCAATCTATCTAAAGATCTCGAGATGCGCATCGTGTAAAAAGTGCAATTTCACACAGCGTCCCGGGCGCAGGCAAAAATTCAAGTCACTCAAACAATTTTCACGAGTGCAGCACAGGCGAGTTTGCGTTAATACCCGCGGCGGTTGCACACGGCATTTTCCAGCTCGCGCGCGTGTAATAGACGTAAGGAGGAAGAGAGCCAAGATCGCCGACGAGAGAGGGAGAGAGAGAGAGAGAGAAACGGCGGCTATAGATTCCCCGCTCAAGGTATAGCGCGCGTCCGGCTATACCTGCTGCAGAAGAGGAGTACCGCTAGCGCCCTTTGACCTCGACTCGCGGCACTGCAAGAGCGAGAGAGATAGAGAGAGAGAGAGAGAGAGAGAGAGAGAAGAGGCTAGCGCCGCCGCAAGGCTCAAGAGAGTCCTCCTTTAAATCTTCTCCTAGCGGCTGTATAGCCACGAGACTGCCTCGTGGGTACCGGTAATTTCGCCCCCTGGGTCCCGCGTGGCTTCTCATATATACCTATATAACAGATCTAGATCATCGCTTATATGGACGATCGACTATACAGGATCTCTCCCATCCCTCGGCCTTTGTTTTTATGCCTTACTTAAGAGACCCGTCGAATAAATATGGATTTCGCTTCGCCGGTTACGTGCGCGCAATCTGTTATACACACATATACACATATATATACATAGAGCTAAAGAAGGTTATGGATTCACTCGTCCGCTTTCGATTTCGCGATGACTCTCTTGTGTATCTTCTGTACGTGTGTGTGTGTGTGTTTGTAGGTATTCAGCAATGCTGAGTTAGCGATTCGTGAAAAACGGTAAAGCCATGACAAGGGAATATTTGGGCTTGGCGTTTCTTTTCCGCCACCACGCTCGACGTATATGCATAATTCATTAGCTGTGGCCGCGGCAGCTAAAGCGATATTTGTAAGCTGGGCTTTGTAAAGGATTTTCGCGTCGTTTTGTTACTACATGTAGGTGAGAACGGGATAAGTTGGCAACTGGTTACAAATGCTTCTAAACCGCGGGATATTCGCAAGCTCCCAGGCTCGGGAACGAGCTGTGCAGCAGATAAATTAACTAGCTTCGCATAGTCGTGCGACCATTTGCATGCGGCCAATCGTCCTTCAATATTTAAATATATATTACCACGTCTTTTTGTGCGGTGAGTCGATGACATAATATAGTGATTTTAGGCATCAGTACCGTTATGTCATGGTAGATAATAGAATTATTATTTTTATTCATTAGTTATGGAAGATATAGTTTCGAAAAACAAGAACAGATTCAAGGAGCGCGTGACGTTTAATTATGTTTAGATAAATAAAAATTCTTTTACGAGAATAATGAAAGTTTTTTGTTCAAAGTACAGCATCAATAACAATATCGAATCTATGTTAAAAAAAGGAATGGGTATATAGGTATTACACGATGGACACGCATCGAATCCACAAAACGGCTTATCTCGATCAGCCGATTTCCAAAAGCAATTTCCTTCGAAAGAATTCCATTCTCGTGCAATACAGCTGACCAACGGAAGAATAAGCCGTGCCAAGATCCAAAAAGCGTATTATCGCGATTCCACTTTAGGAAAGTACACATGCACGCGACCACGGCGGGATTCTCGATTCTCGCCACGTTCCGCAAATGTCAATATAACGAGGAGCAGCATCAGGCGATAATCCAAAAAGCCGTAGAGTCAGGAAGAAAACAAAAAAAGAAAGCTGGGCAGGGAAGTAGAGCTCCTTCAAGATCGCAATCAAGCGCGTCCCATCGATTCTAGTCCGTATAACCTCGTCCATATACCAATTACAAAGAAAACACAGGAGTTTCGCGTGAAAGAAGTAAGGCGGTAGTACGAGGCGCGCATAATCCTCCTCCTCGCTCGACCGAAATCGTGCCAGCTTCCACACCACAGAGCTGCAGATATCCCAGGCAGAAAATCTAGATCATCCACCAGAGGAGAGTAAGCCTATGCAGTGCCTATATGCAGCCAAGTGTATGCCCCTCGCGGGCTGTTACGAGAAGAGAGGAAGAAGCTCAACAGCCGCCGGCTATCCGCTATAAATCGCCGCGGACCATTTCAGCGCTCGCGAACTTGGGAGACTCTCGCGAGAGTCTTGCGAGTAAGGCCAAAGGTTGCTCCCGCTCGATCCATACAACTCATCCTTAGCCGCCGGACTGAGAGTGAGAGAGAGAGAGAGAGAGAGAGAGAGAGAGAGAAGGAAGCTCTGCCCGCGCGCTCTGTTATACCAGGGTAGAGAGGTCGATCTCCAGCGCCAGCTTCGGAAAATCAACAGGCCCCCGGTCATCCGTCATTTCGCGCATGACGGATTGCGCAATAAATAATGCTGCGCGGTGTACGAGAAGGTTGGGGAGGAAGGGAGAGAAACACCATCTCATATTGTTGCTAAAGGAATTTTCACATCCGGTTTACACGCGCGCACCGCGTACTTACGTATATGTAACGTGTAATACTCGCGTAGTCGGCTAATTTTTTACGAGTTTTCAATCCCGTGCACGGGCAGTTTTGATTCTCGAGTTTTGCTTTTATCCTTTGCGCGCGCTTGGTTGATACGCGCTGATGCGAGCAGATCATCGAATGATACGGGAACTTCGATTTATTATGCAGTTTCGAGGGCTCCGTAAGGCAGCGATCATCAT
Organism: Megastigmus dorsalis; assembly: GCA_900490025.1. NCBI lineage: Eukaryota > Metazoa > Arthropoda > Insecta > Hymenoptera > Megastigmidae > Megastigmus > Megastigmus dorsalis. The sequence goes on along the minus strand of UELU01137514.1, from coordinate 30,618 downwards.
TAATATTAATAATTTTTGTTACCCAGTCTCCAAATGAATGTACAAAGCTTGGTAAAGCTTATATAATTCTGTATAAAACGTTAAATTAGATGATTTTCCGTTGTAGAATCGTTTTCTTGCACATCGTATTATACATTATTATTCGCTATCTTTTAAGTTGGAACGAGAATGTTTGATAGAAAAACTATACAGGGGTAAAATCTCGCGCATATTCATCGAAATCCTTATACAAGAGATGCACACACACACACACACACACACACACGGAAAGTCGCGGTTGAAAATTACATTATGCAGGTTGTGCCTAGCCTCCATCCACACGCACAAAATCCAACCGCGCGAGCTTCCATATATACAAACGCTGCTTAACTCGCGGGAGATTCGATTTAAGGTCAAGCTCCCTCGAATGAAAAGCAAATTACACGCGCTCGCTATCCCTCTCTCATATTCTCTCGCTCTCTTCTCTCCTATATACACCACTATACAGCGTCTCGCGAGACACACGCGGCAGGGACGTTTAGGATCGGGCTGTTAAGGCAACTCTCTCTCTCTCTCTCTCTCTCTCTCTCTCACTCGCTCTTTCCCCTATTCCTCCGAGCGAGCGAGAGCGGGCGCGCGCACACGCTGCATAGCGATGCATATCTGCAGCGTAATACGAGCCGGCTTTCGTAAAACGGCCGATGGCTATTTATCTTCGGCGAGGAGCGAGCTCCGCACACACACACACACAGGTAGGCACACACACACAGAGAGAGAGAGAGCACGAGGATATAGGATTTTCTAGGTTGGCCTGCACCGGGGTGCTTGGCTCTTTAATGGCGAGCGAGTCTCGTTAGCGCCTCGGACGTATAATATGTGTGCAGCGCCAGCCGAGCCATGAGAGACAGAGAGAGAGAGAGAGAGAGAGAGAGAGAGAGAGAACCTGAGCGAGAGCCGTGCCACGGGATTTTATTGTTGCATCAAGTGCGTCGACGGCAGATAAAGGAAAGTGATAAGCCCAGGAGAGAGAGAGAGAGAGAGAGAGGAGCTGAGTTAGAACGTGAAAGGTCTGAGCTCGCGAGCGCGCGCGAGTCGCGCAGGAGCTCATTCCGACCGCGGAATGGGACACTGTAAATTACGATTTTACGAGGAAGGGCTTGCTTACTGCTCTCCCTCTCTCTCCCTCTGTGTGTGTGCAGTGCATATGAGATGGCTGCACGAGTAGAGAGTCTTCAGTGTGAGAGGATCACAATTGGCCCGTAGAGAGGGAGAGAGAGAGAGAGAGGAGAGCAGCTCGTGTATACCGTGCGCACCGAATATTCATATAATTCACTGTTAGTTGAGGTGGGAAAGAAGTGGAGGTTGATGGGCCGAACGGAGCGATTGATGCGGAGCTCCGTTGTTTATGGGCCGTCATTAGAAGTTAGGAGCTTCGACCATTATGGACAGCAGTTCTTCGTAAAAGCCCTGGAAATTAGGTGTAAAATTATATTTTAGCGAGAAAAATACACGGCGAATCCGAATTATGAAATACTTTGACCCCGTATTTCAGAGAAAATTATACGCGCGAGCGCTTTAAAACTTTAAATATTTTACAAATTCCTCCAGATTTTCTGTTGAATTACTTTTCAAAGTAGTAGACACGCTTTAGTTCGAAAAGATTGAAAATTCATTGATTTCGCACTTATACAGGATTGCACTTTCGGAGATAGGATGTATAACAATTGGACTATAAATTTTGATGAAACAAAAGATAATCCTTATAGAAGTAAGTCATAGGATGTGTAGTGTTTTCACGATATTAAAATAAAAAATTGCATTGGTATCATGGACACTTTTTGGTTTATTTACTCTTCGATTTTTAATCATGTACTGCAGCTTATTTATAATCAAGAAGTTTGCCACATAACAGGTTTCAAATTAAATCTTATATGTAATTTCCTACTCCAAGTCTCTTCCTCGAACCGTTTTCCAATACTTACGCCAACATCAATTTTCGTTCAATATTATGTAAATATCATTGAAATAGCTTTTACCGTCTCATCGTATATCCAAAGTCTGTGGGAATGAACTACGCGCGGGTAGTTTGCTGCACCTTTTATAGACCCAGAAAGCAACTCCCACAGTTTCATTAAAATCCGTGATCCAGAGATCTGTCAAACTACTTTTCAGACATAACGTAGTTTAGCCATTTTTAAAATGTATAAACATGTCCACTTATCTCGCGTCCTACACTAATACTCTAAGCAATTTTATTAACACTTGGGTATTAATACTGTAATCTGTAGCAGTATTAATACAATTTGTGTAATGTGCAAACTATTATATATATATATATCTGATCTAACGTAGATTATTAGTTACTTTTAGAAGTTTCCCTGCTTTAAAAAATCAGGTGAGGAACCGTTTTTAATAATTAAAAAAATGTTAAACTTAAAACGTTTTATTATTTATTTAAAAAATTGTTAAAATATAAATAACTTAGCTTAGGTACCCTGTTTAGGTGTTATCATCCGGATAGTACACATATATGTCATACTAGATCTGACGTAATTCGAGTTTTAAACATTTTTTTAATTATTAAAAACGAAGTGTTGAAATCAGGTGATTTTTCATGTCAGGTGATCCACCAGAAAGTAAATTTGCAGTGTAAAAAAAGTAGCTAAAAATCCATGAAATGCCAAAATAGTATACTGTTCCGAGGAAGAAAAAATATTAATTCACGAGATGCGATGTTAATGTAACCCTGACATTAGCAAAAGTGATCGTTTGATGAAAACAAACATTAACCAAGGTAGGTATTTCGCCACGCTCCCCGATATTTTCGGTACGATATCCTGGTGCGTGTATATACACAGCCGCATCGCACCATAAAAAAACTACCGGCGCAACGCGTGTATAATCGCGGGGCCGAAAACCCGTGAAAATTGCGGATAATAAGTAATGCGCGCGCGGGGCATTAATCACCGGTGTGTTTGTGTGATATAAAGTTTAATACATCCCGGTGCTCTCTCGGTTGCCACCGAAGCGTCAAAATCGGGTAAATATCGCGTCGAAGAGGGATCATTAAAAATTACCCGCTACCCGACTAAATGATACGCACGAGAGTACTTGCTCGCACACATCGCTCGGAGGTATCCGCCACTGCTCTTTCCTTTATAGCGGTACATATATATAGTAGCGATCTCCCGAGTATAGTCCCTCGATACGTATACTGTATATATATGTATGTGCAGCTTATAAATCTACCAATGGAATCCTTTCACTTGTCGTTGTGGGTTTGCGGGCGTTTCGCCGAATTTATTCGGTGCTATTCGCGTGGCATTAAATTCGTTTCGCGTCGATGGAGACGTGCCAGTTTCGCGAGCTGGCGCACACCCACCGAGACGCGTCCAGAGCGTTAGGACTTCCACGCATACACACAGATACGCGTGTGCGTGATGTGCAGCCGATCCGCCTCGAGCGGAGGTATACCAATCTGGCAATTTATTCGCATTTTAATTTCGAAATCATCCGCTGGAAGTGTAGCAGATTACGAAACTATACGGATTTCGAGTAACGGAATTCGTATTATACTCCTCCTTTTTTATTTCTTTTCTTACCTCCGTGATCGCGGGACCGATGTCTATATACACCTACCGATTTTTGTACGCACTGTATATGTGTGAAGGTTGAGCAGAATATATCGGCTGGTAAGGTAAAAATTAATAATCGTATACCGACGAGGACGTATTAATAATTTATGAGTTCGTTGATACGATATCAATGAGAGAAATAATGAATGTCTTTATTGAGTTATCCTCACGGCTTTGTGGTACTGTAGCACGATGGCTAATCCCGATCTGCACATGTCACTTTCAAAACTAAAAATCAAGAATCAATTATAAAATGAAATAAGCTGACTTTTTGGACGTGTCTTATGATGAAAAAAACCAGTCGATCGACGATTTCTTTCCTTTTCAACAGATTACCACTGGAGGTATCGGGATATATTTTAAGAACGTATACATAAATATTATACTGTAAGAACAAATCAAGTAAACTTTACGTTAACTTAATATTTTTAGTTAATATTTTATGCAGATAGAATAAAGGAAAATACATTAAAATACAGTAAAGAAGCTTATTTATGTAAAACAAAAACTCACAGAACAAATCTTTATTATTCATCCGGTAAAAAAATAAAGCTAAATACAACCAGGATAGTCTATGTAAAAGTGTCTAAAAAAGAAGCGTTCTTTTTTTTTCTTCTCCGGTTGCGAAACGTTATTCCGAAACAGGAAACAGCGCATTCCACAGCGAAGAAAATCTACGCGCCGTTGTACTCACTTGCACTCGTTCTTCTATGAAAAATTCTGGCCATGTATATATATATATATGTATACGGGGCGAGATCGAGGCGGTATCAGGTCTTGCATAATGCCTAGGAAATTTCGTTAAAAATTCCAGATTCCACGCTCGGAAGCAGCTCGCGCGTAACGAGTTACTATAGCCCGATCCGCGACGAACGGACCGAGACGCACCGCCTAACCTCCCCCTATATACCATAGAAGCTATGGTACGCGCGGGGGAATTATTCAAATCGCTATATGCGCCGATGGACGAAGCGAACGAGTCGGTGAAGAGGAAAACGGCTCACTTGCACCGAAGAGAGAGAGAGAGAGAGAGAGAGAGAGAGAGAGAGAGAGAGGAAGAGACGGAGAGGAAAACTTGACTCGACGCGGGGGCCACAAATCAAAAGTGTCGCTTTACCTTGCAAATTTTCCCACTGCAGCCGAGATATGCGTGCGCGCATATACAGTCGCCGCGACTCCGCGTATATACGGGCGATTTATACCGATGCACGTTACGTCGATTCAATTTGCACGCGGCGAAAATGAGTTTCCAGTGAAACTGCGCGCAATCCTATATCGCTGACGAAATGACTAGACGAATATGGGAATTCGGAAGATTCGTAAAAGGGCACATAAATATAGCCTCTGCTTTGAGTACACTGTTTATTATTATGGGAATTCTAAAATTAGAGTTTTAGAAAGCTCGGGTTTTTGTTACCGCTGTGTATTATGCACGTTATTCATGTTGCTCAGCGCATTGCATCAAAGAGAATAATATTGGGTAAACAATAATTTCAAGTTATCCGCGACTTTGTACGTGAAGTGAAACTGAGATACTTCCGGATACCGCGACAGAACTGGACGGACGAGCCTTGGTGCAACGTCGCGCCATCGCCAGGAAAAAGGATTCACCCGCTAATGTCTCGATGCTATTTTTAATTACTCGCAGAAGCGGTTCCCCAATCCGCAAGTATTTCAAAAGTGCGCCGGAGTAAGGAGAAAAAGAAGCTTGTAAATTAGCATAAACGCAGCAGAGGACAGATGAAGTCGTTATCCGCGGGCACTGCGTAAACTTTTACACGATATATATATAAGAAGTCTCGTGTTGCCATGGCTATCTCCGGGCATCAAAAGAATCTTAATTTCTTTGGCCGTGCTGCTGTTGCTGCTGGTGCACCATACAAGTGGCAGCGCCTCTCTTTCCGAAGCACACACAAGAGCGTAATTGAATTCAGCCACAGTAACCAATCTCCGGACGCTGCTGGCTGTGCAGTGGCGCTGCGCTGCTCACTTCGTTAATTCAAATTTCGTTCTTACGTGAGGAAATGTTCCTCGACTGGCGCGTATGCAGCGGCCGTTGCATTCCAAGTGCAAGGAAAAAGGGAGAGAGAGAGGGAAACGAATGGAAAAGAGAGAACTTTGATGAATTAACGAGCGTCAAACGGAAAACATCGTCGTGGGACTGTTTCAGACGAGCGTATATAGCGTATATATATACGACGATCGGGGATTTCTCTTTCGAGACGTGCGCCGCACGTCGGGGAGTGAATTCTCTCTGTGTGTGTATATAGGCGATTGAAGACGACGGTAGAGAAAATGAGCGCGCGCAACACGCGCCAAACATTTGGGTCAGGACTTGGGAGGATTGTCGATAACGAAATAGATAGAGTGAGAGAGAGAGAGAGGCCCAAGCTGATTCTTCGGTGCGCCAACGAGATGGATGGAAAAAGTCAAAGTTTATGGTGAGAGTTCGACTATATTTTCCCACGTGAATCTTCCTTGGCTTTTATGCTGCTGCCGCTGCTTCTCGATCTCAATTTTTCCGTCAATCATCGTCATGAAGCAAGATGGCTTTTTTTTATGCTCAACTCTTTTTAATTACACAACGCGAATTTTGATTTTCTGCACGCCAACAGCGTTTTATATTAATGCCGATTCTATGTAGCTTTAGATGTTGCCTATTACCTCGAGCAAAACCATTTCATTATTGAAATTGTTAATTTTTTTTACAGTAAAGTCATCGAAAATTTATTCAGTTTATTAGAATACAATTATATTTTCTCCATTAATATGGACGTATCATCGGTTTACTCATTAACTTTTTTGTTTTGTCTCGATAAAAATTCAAATTACATAATTGCTCATCCAAACTGCATAAATAAAACTAAATGGATTTCCTCTAATTGTCGTAAATAGCCGAACTACCCGCGCTTACGTATTAATTCTCTACGAGATACGCCAAGGATTTATGAAGAACAAATAATTTATTCTCATCAGGCTATGGACGGGCCGTAAGAAGCAAACAAAAATATAAAAAAAAAACCGTTCGAAATTACACGGCTTAAAGAGGCAGAAGGTATAGTCGGTGCACAGCGGTATAGTTGTGTACTTTATCCGCTTGATTCGTAGCCTCGCCACGATCCCATAACGGTTTATTCATAAAGCTGTATACGAGAATAAAGAAATAATCCAGGAGGACATATCGGCGAACAAGATCCGTCCGATCTTTGGCCAAACTATGGGAAAAGTCGGCGCGTTGTATACAGGTGCAGCTGATGGGTTGGCCACCTTGGGAGCTGCGGCGCAATGTGTACCGTGCATAATATATCATCGAGATGAGTTTGCAGTCGGACGGTTATAAAGCGTGTAAGTAACCACCGGAAATGGCTTCCTTACGATAACCCGAGTTTCGCTAGAAATTCACTAGAGCCGGCAGTCTCATGGATATACCCACACGCGTACGTTGCCCCAGCCTCGGTGCGATCCCAGAAGATTGAGCTTAATTACTCTGCGATTGGTTGCTTCTCCTCTCGCTCTCTCTCGAGTCGAGTCTGCACGCACACGATTATACTGCCGGAGTAGCGGCGTGATACACGGCTCCGGGAGGCTAATGCATGCTGTGTGTGTGTGTGTGTGTGTGTATATATGCATCGATACCCGATGATCGCACGTGCAACCTCGACTCCCATCCGCCCGCGCTCCCCTACCTCTGAATCTTACATACCCCCTGTTCAGGCTGCGTAATTATTGTTTTCCTCTAGCGGACGTATAACTGTTATACGACGCCTTGAGTTTGTCATCTCGGATATGTGCTCGCCGTATACAAGAGAATCGATCCCTGGTGTTAGATTAATTCATGAATAATTATCGGATGGCGGATGGTGCAGATGTCCGCGCGTATGTAATATCGTGTTTCAATGATGACCTCGGCATTTAATTGACGTGTCACTTGTATGATGGACTTTAGTTTCCAAGTTGTTTATACACTAGTTTGCTTTTTGAGCTCCCATAAATTCGTAATTGATAATACCGATGAAATGCGCAAAATATATCTTTCGTGCGATCGTATGGATTTTATAAGCAATATCTGAGTTTAAGGAATGATTCCTAATCGAAAATCATTTATTTATTTTAATTTTAATTTAAAATTTAACTAGAAGCCATTAGTGAATTGTGTGCAAGCCGTTTTGAATATTGAAGCTTCATCCGCGAAGCTTATAACGATCAATTTAACAACAGAAATATTACCACCATTCTAGATTAATTCAATTCATACCGATTGGGCCATCGATCCTTCGTCTCTCCTATAACCAATCCGTTTCATTATTCAAGACGTATTCTGTTAAATTAAAGTTGTCAAAGTCCGGTATACGAAAACACAATCTTTGCAATTAAATGGGACATCCTTCTTTTTTTTTTCTCTCTTTCCTAAATTAATCAGCGTGCGAAGAACCAACGTCGAAAAGTACTTTATTTATGCTTTACGACAATTTCCAAAGGCGTTCGGGTATATAAATTTCCATAAAAAAGGAAAAAAAAACGTCGGACTCCCGGGCACACGTATCTACGTAAGCGGGACCGAATTAAAACGTCCATCTCCGATTCACGGTCGGTGCGCGCTCCTTCGTTCGCGCCGAAGCCGGCCAACCCACCTAAAGCGAGATATTCAGATAAAAGTTTCGGTTTTTAAAATCAACCGAAACCGATTGCGCATGACACTGAGAGAAACAGCGTTTATGCATATACACACACACATATATAGATACGAATCGTTAATTTATGGCCATCTTTCTCGGTAGCAAATAATTAAGTTCTAAAACCGGATAAACTTTTCACCGAAGCTATTACGTGTAAATCAGAGAACACCTACTGATTGTTTTCTATCGTTTAATTTCTCTCTCTCTCTCTCTCTCTCTCTCTGTGTGCGTCTCGCTCGAGACTCTCGGGGAATCAAAAATAAAACGAGAGCTGCGGCGGCTATAAGAGAGAGGAGAAAAGGAAGGAGCGAAGAGGCTGCATCCAACGAATGAAATAAAAGTCGAGGATTTCGGAGCGTCGCGAAGGGAGAGATCGCGGCGCATTTCTAGGACGACGAGGGGGCGATAATGCGTTATGGGGGCGCGAACTGCCATGCGCTCTTTGTCCTTTGCGCGAGGCGGCGCGCGGCTGCAGCCGGGACAGCTGTCTCTCTCTCTCTCTCTCTCGTTCTCTCTCGCATGTGTAGTGCACTGCTGCTGCGCTGATGGCCGGAACGGCGCAGGACGATCCTCGCGAAGCCGTGAGAGTAGTTGACTGGGCTTAAGGAGAGGAGAGAGAGAGAGAGGGAGAGAGAGGAAGAGAGGGAGCAAGGGATCCCAATATAGGGATCGTTTCGTTTTAATCGCTAATCACCAATTAACCGCGGAGTCCTCGCGTCCGAAACCCCCAGAAGCATTTTAACGAGCCGCCGTGTCGCTTGGCTCGGAATTTTACTTTGGTTGCCTCGGATGCTGCTGCTGCTGCTCCTGAGTTGATGCTGACTATAACCCCTTCCTCTTCGTCTCTTCCACCTCGTCTTGCTTTTATTCCTCCTTTACTTTTCGCCTCTCATCTTCAGTTCCAACGCTATCTTTCTCTCTCTCTCTCTCTCGCTCTCCCTCGAATTCGGACTGTCCATTTCGAGTCCTGCACGGCTCTCCTCTCTACCCCCTTTTTCTGTCTTCTTCCTCTGCATTCGGATGTATGCATGTGCTCCCGCACCAATTAGTGCATACTTCAGGACAGTGTTGGGAGGACCTACAGTCGGACCCACCCGAAGAGACGCATTTCGGCTAAGAGGGAATTCCCGAGCGGCAGAGAAGGAGGGGAAAGGGACAGAAATGTGATATCGCGCAGTAAACTGTTGCAGTGCGGATGTCGTGTAAGAGATGCAGCGTATAAATAAATAAAGCGTTAAATATATCAACAGCAGACGCGGTTTCGATAAACGATAATTTGAAAAATATGTGGTTATTAAAAATGAATTAATTCATAATGTGCAATTACCGATTCATCATCGTATAGCATTTAAAGATGAATTAAATACTTTTTTTATCGTAAGAAAAATTCGTCACAAAATCTCAGATTTTCCATCATTAGTTATTTTGTAGTAAAACAAAAATAACACTGCGCAAACTTTAACTTTTAATAAATCACCTTACGCTTATCGAGATAATCACTTGTTATCCGAGTAATGTACTTTTTCAGGTTTTCACTCAGATTTCGCATTCGCGCTCATCGCCTGGACATAACAGGAAAAGCCGATTTTTGTTCTGAAATTCTCACGTTATCAAACATCTTAGAGTACACCTCGAGAGAGAGAGAGAGAGGAGGAGGCTGCTGTAACGAAAGTTGACCGCGTGCTTTTTTTCGCGCGGTGTGAAATTGCGATATCCAGCTCGCTGGCTTAACTCTCGGATTCGTGGCCCGAACGGTTTAGCATATGTACGCGATACCGAAATTAACACCCTGCTATGCACTCCTCCGGTTGGAACGACGAAGGTAAAAGAGGAGGAGGAGGAGGAGGAGGAGGAAGCAAAAGAGTAAGGACGAAGGAGCCGATATTCGCGTGCGCGCAACTTCTCGGTAACGGTACAGCGAGAGAGATCGATACGGTTTCTCTCATCCGCGCGCCTGGTAGCTCAGCCGCGGAGAGTGCAGTGTGCACAGAAAGAGAGAGAGAGAGAGAGAGAGAGAGAGAGAAGATAAGGAGGCACGAAAAACGTGGAGTTAATATTTTCACGAAGCACCGCTGATGCCGCCGCGTGTGTTATATACGTATCAACGTATCTGCACTGCACTTTTCGTGCAACGGAGGATATCTCGAGAGTCTCGGCGTGGCTGATCCTCTTATTAAGCATTTTTTTACTGTTACACACCGCGAGATGTGGATATCGAGGAGGGGGGGAAGCCACAATTTGATAATTCAATTTCGCCAATGTCGATCGGAGGCGGTGTAACGTATACAGTACCTATACACAGTCATCGATTAATCGCCTCTCTCTCTCCCTGTGGCGAGGTTGTATGCCGTACAATATACTCGCCTTCTTCTTGACGGTGGAGCTCCGTGCATTACTGGCCGGCTACAGCTTTCCTAAGATTCGGACCGACGATAGACGGCTATATAGTGGAGGAGAGAGAGAGAGAGACTGTGTGGCCGCGTTGGGCTGCTTCTTCGCGAGGAGCTCTAGAAAAACAGTTATGAGGCGCGCGTGTGCATGCCGCAATTTGAATATCGATGTACTCGCGGTCCTCGATTTCAGGTGTGCCGCGAATTACCGAGATGACGGATTGCGATTCGAGAATGAGGACCGACGGATATAACATATAGCACTCGCGCGGCGATCGACGTATAAATGCTTTTTCGTCAATTCCGAGAGCGAAGCGAAGAGCTATCGGAAATTTTAATTATCAACATTTTATTTCAACACGATTATTATAACGATTAAATTTGAAAGCGTGTTTTTAATCGCATTAGACAGAAATAACTGTCGCGATTCGCGATAAAAGCAACATTTAACGATGATAACGAAAAATGAAAGGAAGCAATCTAGAGGCGAGAATGGAAGATGTGACCAAAAAATACTGCGATGAGAATGAAACAAGCTTACATGCATTGCACATATAGGTAGGTATATATAGATAAAGAAGGAATGAGACAGTCGGGGATGTATATTATACGTACGTAAGCTGTCAATGAGCACAGCCTCTATAGGCGACGACGACGACGACGAGGAACGGTCGCATATATACAATCGATAGGATCTCTGGTGGCGCGCGAGAGCCTATACGTGTGCTCCAGCTAGGATCGAGAGAGAGAGAGAGAGAGAGAGAGAGAGAGAGAGAGAGAGAGAGAGAGAGCAAAGCGCTCCTCTTCCTTCTCTCGGTCTCTCTCTCTTACTCTCGTGATCGATCGTCGGGCGGAATATACGGACACCGAGCCGACGCTTCTATTCCAATCTCTCTCCGCAGGACATGACACATCTTTACCCGAAAGAGTTACAGCCTTATCTTCATCTAACGAAAGCCATTATTTCGTCTCTCTCTCAGCTCTGTCTGTCTCTGTGGCCGCGACCGCGACCAAGGAGCGAGAGAGGACGATTTGAGGATCGGACCATTCGAATATTTCTCGCGTTACTTACACTGTCGCCGCTGCTGCTCTCTTCTGTATACGTACGTTTGTAGGTGGAATTCTTCGAGGCCGGAAAGGCCTTTTACAGTATCTGTATGTATGTGTATATATATGCGCGCGACTTGCTCCGTTGCAGAGTTGTCTTACGTAACGTGGGAGAGAAAACTGGCGGCGAACTCTGCGACGACGGACACACACGGGGGGCAGGGGGAGGGTGAGGGAAACACGAATTCCGACATTTCAGCAATGAACTTGGCCGCGATTCTTCTCGTTATTATTATATGGTCGCCGGCATCGTAACATATGCGGTGTGAGTCGTCGGTGTCGTCACGGGAAATCGTTGACGCATGTGTTATCCCTGGTACTCGCGACGTAACCCCTTTGGTTTCATTATGGATTCTAAATTAGCGATACCACTTCCGTCTGTATAATTGGATAATGGAGATATCTTTTAGGCTTTTCTAAATTCTAGTGTCGACAGTCAGGTGAGTTAATTTTCCAATGTTTATATTTATTGAGTTTGAGTTGTATATTTGTTACTCAATTGGTTATGTACGACGGATAGATATTATTTTATACAGTATATACTTATATCTTATTGAGATTATAAATTTTATGAATAATTGAATTTTATACCATTGAAAGCAATCGAAGAGCTGTAACTATCGGTAAAAGCAAACTGTCTATAAAAATGTGAAATTTGTTTTGCGTACACCAAAAAAAAAAAAAAAAAAAATAGCTCTTATTGAATGCAGATTTTTACACAACATGATTGAATATCGAATAAATTCGTGAAAAATATCTCGTAGGACGAGGAAGCCGAAGCGGTGCACAGTGCAAAGAGGCAGGACGCCGGGAAGTAAAAGTCGCGAGACGCAGCTGTTCGGACAGATCGTGATGACATGTCGTGCTTCGGCGGCAGGGACGGGCAGATCTACCTCGTCGAGCTCACCATCGAGCGGCTCAACCTCAAGGCGGAGAAGTATCACGAGGAGTTCGCCGATTGTCCACCGCCGGTGGTCAAGCTCAAGTTCATCGACTTCCCGGTCTTCGAGATATTCCGCCGTACCGAGGATACCATGTCGGCCATAAGCACGTCCGCCGTACTACAGCCGCAGCAGCCTTACGTCGAGAGCGAGGGTCTACTCTACGCCTGCGGCAAGTCCTGTCTGTTCGTGAAGAAGCCCCGGGACCTCGTCGCCTCGATGCAGTCCCAGCCCCTGAGGATCGGGATTTTCCGGCCCACCGAGACTTTTCCGATAGCCGAGGGCTCGATACCGCTCTCCGGGTGCCTGTGCGACCAAGTCGCCATGGCCGGCAACGATCAGGACCACAGACCCAAGCCTTTCGAGCTCGTTGGTACCTACAACCTCGCCGATCCTGGCCTCAATCCTGCAGGTCACAACCTCTTCCATTACTCTTACATATACATTGGATCTTTTACCCGATCGCCTCGTTGTTTTTACTCCTTTCAGGAAGCATAAAAATCTTCTTTCGTCTATCGCTGCTCGGCACCTGCATCGTCTCCCATTATCAGCTGTACGAAGACTGTTGCGTCTTCAAAAACGATTACGACGGCGAATTGCGCGTGACCAAAGTTGAGGATACCAGTTACGATGACGCAGATGGATGCAGCTTCGCTCTGAGCGAGGGCATGGTGCTCGCCGCGATGCGACGTAACGCAAAGCCACGCGATAACGATTGAAATTCAAAATGACACGTACATACGACTGTTTTTCCAAAGCTAAATTATGAATAAAGAAATTTTTCTTGTGCATCTCGATTACATGTGACTTATTCATTGCACCGTATAATATTGAAAAGAAATTATTGTATACTTAAATATTAATTACTTAATTCGTTGAACATTAAAAATATTATACAACACACTTAGTACGATGTGTTACCAATCCTTTATTATGATACAATGCTAACTATATATAGATTATAGTTTATTAAAATTTATTTAGACTTTTATTTTTCATCTCGGTCTTAACACGCAAGAATCCGAGTATGCTTAAATATATTTACTAAACATACCCAAGTACTTCAATTCGCCAATGACAATTCACTTTACAAAGTAGGTATCGTAATCGTGGAATTAATAATAATCTATATTGCCATGGTAACACGAGTAACCAGCACAATGGCGCAGTCGAAATTAAAAATCTGTCAAGTAACAACTGTTTAATTCTCCGTCCCGCCAGGTCAGTCGGGAAATTATTCAATAAATTCAACGATGAAATAGTCGAGCGAAGTCTCCTAAATAATCCAAAGCAGTCAAAATTCCCAAGTAGATCGACAAACCAAAGTGCATCGAGGCGAAAGTAATATTTAAAAAAAAAGACAAAACCGATGAAAAAAAACGTAAAATCCGAGGAAAAGGTAGGCAGCAAAAAAAGATTGGCCAACTGTCCCCTTCGCCCAGGTGCCTGCGATCCCTCGAAAGGCTGCTGCGACGAGGCTGCCGGGGTCCTCGTAGAAGCTCCCGAGATCGCCCCGAGAATACCGATGGACTCGCCGGACTTCGAGCAGCTCCTCACCAACGCGGAAAAGCTCAACGACCAGAGCTATCGTGGCTTGGTCTACCGTACCTATCCGAACGAGCCAACTTGCGCCTGTCCTACGCTCACATCGGCCAAGCCCACCAAGAAGAAGAAGAAGAAGATGCAGGAACAAGGTCCGTCCTGTCGTTCCGGCTGCACGAACAAATGCTGCTCGAGCCTGCGCTCCGGTCCGCGAAGAAACGCCAACGAGGCCGGGAAGACCTCGACGGGCCCCGAATGCGCCCTTATCGCTAACGCCTGGCCTGCGCCGAGCGAGAAAACCGACGCGGTCAAGACGGGAGGCTGCTGCGGAGGAGGCGTAGGCGTAGGCGGAGGCGGTTGTCGCGGATCCAGAATGAGGGGCGGCGGTAGCGAGGAGCGCTTCCGCGGCTATTTCAACGGGGAGGCCGACTTCACTTGGTACAACGACAGATTCGCGGTGCCCTCGCGCATGGAAGGCGGAGGCGGAGGAGAGATCTATCCGGCCATGCGCTGTGGGAATAACTCGGTGAGCCGCGAGCCTCTTCCTTCGGCCCTTACTTTTCTCGCTTCTATCTTTCGCGGATACGTTATCAAAAGACTTGTAATAATTGGGACGGGATGCAGGGAATGGCTTTAAAAAATATATTATCCCAGCTGTTTCTGTCTCGTGTCGCATTGGCACGAATTTGCTCGAATGACGATCGAATGGGTAAAGTCGCTTTATTCTTCAACTGTATATAGCCGGCAATCGTACATATCCTTGCTTATTTTCTTGTATTATTTTACAATGAATTTCAAATAATAATGAAAGCATTCGTTCTCGAACAGGGAAAGCAAGGAGACAACGTTAGCCAGCAAAACTTTCTAAACTTTGATGATATCAACCCAGCGTATTTAGCATTGAACAAGTGCAAACTTAGACACGTGGAAGAGAGGAGTAACAAAGGCAGCTGCTCTTGCGCCGATAAAGACCAGTTGGACGCCGCGATCAGAAAACGGGCCCCGACGGTCTGCACGAAGAAGCCGTGTATGGGCACCGATTGCCTCATCAAAGCTTTCAACGACGCTCAGAGTTTCGTTGATTCGTTGGGAAAGGTTCCGGGACTCGCTGGCCTCGGAATCATCGAGAGTCCCTATTTCGGCAAACAGCAGGAGTCGCCGGAAATCAGAAGAGCCGAATCCAAAGCGGACAGGCCTGCCGAAGCCTCGGCTCATTTGTGTAATCTACAAAATTTCGATAACATTGGAAAATCAAGCTACAACCCCGCTCCCAGTGCATTGTTCCCTAGTGGAGCGAGAAAGCCTGGAGTTGTCCAAGAAGGTGCCACTAGCTATCCAGATCAATCGACTCATGCGACTTTGAAATCGAAAAAAAAGGAAGAGAAAATAGAAAAGCCCACGAGGAAAGAGGAACCGGAGTCCAGCGTCCCACAGGCGCAAACTTTCGAGGATACACCCTGTGGAGAGCCAAAGTGTAAATCCAGGCCGAAAAAAATCTCAATCGAGGAAGGGAACGCCGAAGCCGCGGATAAAGGTGGCGCACCGCAGGAGAAGAAAGCCCCGCCTCAAAAGCCCGCCGCGGGAAACAGGCAGTCGGCAAGAGGGAGATCGCACTCGAGCCCGGAGCATCCGAAATCCAGAGCGGCCAAATCAACCCCGTTCGTTTACACTTTCGGCAACACTTATCCGACCAACGTCTACGGCCACAAGGACTGCAATGACTTTCGGGTCAGAGTACCGCCGAACATGGGCTGGTTTTGGAATAAAACCGACACTATCGGCAATCTCAAGCCTCGGCCCGGATGGAGACCCGGAGCGATAAGCGCGACTCTGCGCGACATTCTGAAGGAGGCCAAAGAGGGCTTCTTCGACGAGACCAAGAGGCCAATGTCGGCACCTTCCAAGAGTAAGAAAGGAAAGCCTCAAAAGACCATGAGCTTCGGGGCCATGAAGAAGCCGGATTGTAGAAACGTGGAGGAACCCGAGGAAGACATTGAGTTACCACCGACTCTCCACATACACAGGAAAGACGGAGTTTACTACGTGACGATGTATCCTATAAGGCAAGAGACGACCGAAGCGCCTAGAGTGGACGAGCCAGTCAATCCACTTCAATTCAAAATTGTTAAGAGCAAAGACTCTCTGGCTACCAGTTCAACAGCTTCCGATATGGAAATAGAATTTTCACCACCGGCTGCCGTCAATAGACCGAGGAAAAAGCCAAATGTCGTTCACATTGAGACACAGGTGAATCAAAAAGAAATCCTTGACGAAATTAAAAAGGCCGAGCAGGCCGCCCAGCCTCAGTCTGGAAAGGGAAAGGATGGAAAAGGAAAAGGAAAAGGAAAGAAGAAATAGGGTATATAAAAATTGAAAAGACACTTCCAATAAAATATGATAAAAAATGAATTACTGTATATTATAGTCAATTTGTATCATATCTATAAAATTAAAATGATAGCACATTCATTAATTAAACGTCGGAATGTTTGTAAATATATCTCTATATATAGGTATATATATATACAATGTCAAATGTCGTCTGTTCCCGTACAATAAAATTAATCTGCCAGCATTTCGTATATGTATGCTATATTACTCTATTTATATTGTCCATCATAAATTAAATTAACACAGTGAAATCCGTTGCCTTATATCCCGAAAAAAGCTATAAAATTAAAATTAAATTTTAGATCGTTTAACTAAACAAGTAGCACCCAATTGTATTTAGACACAAAAAGAGTCACTTTTTATTGAACTACATGTACAAATTTTCTAATAAGATAAAAAGAAAAGAGAAAAGAAGATAGTACCGAGAACTGCAGCGCTTGCCATCGACAATTTTCTCATAACTTTTATGTGTAACTTATATTATTTAAAGGAGCACAACTTATTTTATGATTCATAGATTATCAGATTTTAGCTCGTAAGCCGCAATCAGAAATCCATATCAATCCAAGAAATCTTACCGGAAAACCGCAAGTCTCTGTTCCGCACCTTTCCTGCTTTTTTTAGTTCTCATGCCTTCATTATACGATCGTTTTTACATTCCCTGTTACCGGTGACCCATTCTTGTTAAGCCAAGTCAGAAGAAATTCTTACAATTCAAAAGGATACTAAAAAGAATACTTATCATAAGTGTTATAAGTAATACAAGTAAATTAGTCCACTAAAAATAATGAAAAGTTAATAAAGAAAAAATTTTAAATATTATAAAATGTTCACAAATTTTTTTTATATGTTGTAAGTATACCTTTAAAATTTTTTTATTTTTTTCAGCAACCCTAAATAAATACGAAAAACTATTTAGGCAATATTTTAAGACATTTTAAAATGTCTACAAATCTTTTTAAAATATAAAAATGATGTAAAACAAATATAGAATGTTTTTTAATATTATCGACGGATCTGTCTTAAAAATACCTATAAGAAAGATATACCTATTTCAATTTGTTATGCAAGAAAACTCTGGAATAGGGTAAGAAAGATTTCTTCATCTATTTTATCTATTAAGTATTTTTCTTTTTGCAATAACAAGTAAGCCTTCTGCGGATAACTTATCGTCGCTCCCAAGTAAGGAAACAACTCTTATAAGTAGTCTGTTTCAAAAAGACGAGTCCATTTCATAAAGGAATTTTTTTTCTCCTGACTGCTAAAATTCTTACTTGTTTACGCGATTTATGTAGAAATTACGAAGAAATTGTTGAAAAATGTTACAATCGTATTGGAATTATTGACACAATTCCAGTGTAAGAATTAAAAATAAATTGAAAATCACGCAACTTTGCACTTAAATGTATTCGTCATATAAGCAAATTTTTAACCTTCACGCTACCATCAAAAGCAGTTTAATAATTCTATCCAATGCTTGAAGATCTACATATCGCAACGATTTATCCATAGTATTACAAAATAAAATACTTAAATTAATATTATCAAGCATTAACTTATAAAAACATTTTTAAATCCCGCGCCAATACGCATGTACACAAACGTCAAGTGTATCTGCGTATTTCACATTATTTATAACCTCTAATCAGAACATTTTTACAACGACCGGTATTAACATTCGATGTTTAGATGATTAGAGATTTTTCAACGCGTGATATTGATATCAGAGTTATCTCATTTGCTTGATATACATAACAGTTTTCATATACAGTTTCAGAACAAATCACAGAAAATGTCGGAAAAATCGATTGAGGAGAGGTATCAAAAGATTCGCGAACGTATGCTTAATTTAACTGAAGTAAGTTTTGGTCCTTTTCCCCTTGATTCACCATGGCTTCGACCAGTTCGAATGACTTATACTCAAGATGGTCGAAAAAAAGTT
This sequence comes from Megastigmus dorsalis, assembly GCA_900490025.1. Lineage (NCBI taxonomy): Eukaryota > Metazoa > Arthropoda > Insecta > Hymenoptera > Megastigmidae > Megastigmus > Megastigmus dorsalis. Next base: position 12,015 of record UELU01137514.1, on the reverse strand, counting down.
TGGGATCTCATGAGAGCACATGAAAGTGTCAGTATAGTTGTATTTAACATCACTCGCAAGAAACTTGTGTTCGTTAGACAATTTAGACCTGCTTCGTACTTTGCCTGTGTACCAGAAAAGTCACAGAGTGTTGATATCAATAAATATCCAGCAACACTTGGTCTTACTCTTGAACTTTGTGCTGGTATTGTCGACAAAGATAAGTCGTTGGCTGAAATTGCTCAAGATGAGCTTCGAGAAGAGTGTGGATATGAAGCACCTGTTTCAGATTTTCAAAAAGTCATAACTTACAGGTACATTATAGAAATAACTGCATAAAACTATTATAGAACTTTTACTCGGCTGTAGTAGCATAAATTTCTGTAATGAAATCTGAGTTCTGTCATAAAAATACATGATTAACATAACTCAAATATAGGTATACGATTATAACACAATATTAAAATTTATTAGATAATCATAAAGATAAGGCAAAAAAATTACAGTTTCTTAGCACATTTACATATGTATCGTCATTTTTTATAATTTTCTAATGATTCTTTGAATTTGTGAGAATTTGTTCACTTTTTTGTGAAATTATGTTGGAGTATTACAATCCTATTTATATATTTAGTATCAAACATCAAAATTTATATTTTTCAGATTTGTATCATCTTCAGCAACTAAGCAGACATTATTTTATGTTGAAGTCACAGATGAAATGAATATTCATCCAGGTAAGATTTATATCTATAATTTCTAGTTGAATCACTTATTCTATTATTCTCTTAAAGTAATTTTAACTGTAGATGCATCTTATACATCTTGGGTAATGAAAACTTTTAGAAATAAAAAATTTTCATTTTCAGGAGGAGGAGCTGAATTAGAAGGTGAATTAATTGAAGTTGTTGAAATGAGTGTAGATGAACTAAAAGATTATATCAATTCCGAGGAAGTTCAAAGCCCTCCATGTTTTCTCAATGGAGTTTCTTGGTTTTTAGCAAACAAACAAGCACGATATGTTTGATTAAAAAGAATTTTTGTAACTTATACTTGAATTCTTAACAATAACTATAGTAAAATCTAAATAATTTATCGTTAGATTAAATTTATTTACAAAGAAAGTATATGTACATTGAACAGCCTTTCTGGCAGAATTATGATAACACATTTGTGGTAGCAGGCTTGAGATCAGTTTGATTTAATGTTCAGCCTCATCTTTTGTGAATTGAGAGCTGACCCATGCGAGTCCCCACTTTAAGTTCGTGAGCAAAAATTTTAAGGCCTTGGTCCACTGTTCTTCAGAATTAAATTGGATTCTATAACATGTAAATAATTATTTTATAGCACTTATTATTCTATAGAAATTAAAAAATCAAATATGACAAAATTTTTTATGTAAATAAATGTCTTTATGATTAGAAAAATAAGAATAAGCAAATCTTTTGAATAAAAATGTAAGCAATAATAAATATTATCTTACTTGATTGAATATGAATTTCCTGTAGCAGCATCTTCAATTTTTCCTCTTTCCATCCTGTATGGAAGACTAAAGCCACTGTCACCTTTTTCCACTTGTTCTTTAAATTGTTGTAAACAGTCAAGAAAAGCAACCATAGCTGCGTCAAATTTTGTGTCCCATAAAAATTTGAAACCACCACTTCCATACAAAGGTAGTTCTTTATGTTGATCGAGCACTTCAATGTAACTATGATTACCAAATGGCACTAATCTAAATCGCTGAAATGTCAAGTTCATTTTTCTAGCCAAGGCAGTTAAAAGTAATGTTGTCTGTCCCCATGCTGCATTAATTTCACTCCAGTCAACGGGTGCACTTGGTAACCTACCTAATCTAAAGGAATTTATAGTGCCAAAATGACCAGAATGCCAAATATGAAATGTAGCATTAAAGACATTAGTCTTTTTCAGTCTTTCAAGTTGTGATGCTGCATAAGCCAATTGGCACTCCAAACTAAAAATAACATTTCAAAATTCTGTTAGGTTCATTCAATGAAATTTGTGAAATCAATAAGTTTTCAAATAAAGTATGAGAAAATATATATCAAATACTGATAAACTAGATATTAGTTACATGTAAGTATGTAATATATACAAAATTACTAATCAGGCATATCAAATAGTGACGAACATTGTTATTCTCTTTCAATATAGTTGCAAAATCAAGTACTTAATTAAGTAATGAGGAAATTACTATAAAAATTAATATAATTGTTTTTATATGACCTGATTCCTGAATGACTATTAAAAAATGACTTGTACTAAATTCAAGTTAATCATTATTTTAGATCCATTATTCACTTTTTTAAATTTACCTTCGACATTCATCTTCCGCTAAAATGAAATCTCTCCTGTGATGAGAATATTCTCTCCAATATCGTTCTTCTTCACTTTGTAATCTTTCTCTTTCCCTTTCTTGTTCAGTAATCGCATCTTTTGTTGCAGCTTCCTCTTTTCTCAACGCTTCTAATTCGCTTATCATCCTTTCTTCTTCTGCTTTAACATCTTGCAATTCTTTTTCTAGTGCTTCCATTTCAATATCTTCATTACCTTGTTGCAATTGTTCTGCCTCCAGTTTTTTAAGGTATTCATTGTAATCGGACCATTCGCCTTCTGTGAGCCTTAGTTGCTGATCCATCAACATTAATAAACTATCGGTACACTCATCACATAGTGGGTGATCAGCTGAACTACTACTACTTAACACATCAAAAAGTGTTGCTTGTACCTATATCAAAAATTAATTTTTCTATATGTAATACAGGAATGTGTAATTAAAATTTTATATTATGCTCTTATAAAAATAACTTCTTACCCTTAAATGGTGGCTTAGGCTTTCTGTTTCTCCTGAATCCCCAACCAACATAAATCCATTCGTTCCATTTGCTGATTCTGTGAGACGAAATGGAGGTACTAAATGCTCTAAGCTGCCACTTTGTGGCTCTGTTTCTCCAACAACTTGATGTTGAATGGGTACTAATAAAATTGAATTAATACGAATTAAATTATTGACTATACAAACAAAATGTTTTGTTGTGCTAAAAAATACTAGAAATACTACTAATTTATTATTATAATGAATATATTTCTGGTCAAATTTTTAGCCATACTAGTTTCCTACAGAGTCAAAGAGATGAAACATTTCCAGAGACGTCCTCCAAGTTATACACGGAATTGTTATGGCTTACAAAAATAACATGTCAACAATGACAAACCAACACTCAGCTTTTAAGAACAAAATATAACAGCCCAGCGTATTCATCGAATAATAATAATTTACCTACATGATAATTCAGCTAAAGTGTGTTCTCCTAAATGATTGAAGCTCGTATCTAATCTGAGTGGTTGAAGACATCGTTGACATGCAAAATTCACATTAGTTTTCATGTCCACCATTCTCGTCGTTTAGGCTGTCAAACGACGGGCTACAACGACGCAGCACAACCTGCGGGATAAAACTGTTATTTATCAATACGCATATAACGCCTCAGAAACAGGGTCAGCTGATTATTGTTCCAGAGCGCGCCACAAGAGGCGCGAAGGGATTTTAATTCTTCTATTATACCAATTTCTCAAGTTCGGTCGATATTTTTTGAGTGCAACTGCAGATAAGAATTATAAATCTCTTATGCATTATTTGTAATTACATAATTTATGAAAAGTATTCTTATACATTCAATTAAAATCTATAGTAAATTGATTTGTAATTATTAATCGTCTAATCGTATTAGTAATAATATTTGTAAATATTAATTCGTTAACAAAAACTCTTTAAATTTATTAACGAAACCTTATAAAATAATTATAACTATACTTGTTTACAATTTAGAAATAATCGATTTTTTAAAAATGATACAACTAGTGACATCTGTGGAGGATTTAGGTGTATTAATAGGTATACAAAATTTTATTTTTTTACCTAGAGTTGGTAACGATTATTTTTTTGAATATTTTAATTATTATTAATTTCTCTTAGTTAATTTAAACCGCTATTTTGTATATGCATATTATTAAAAGTTATAAGTGAACAATTCGTTTACTTACTATTTTTAGACGATAATACACAGTTTATCATGTGCGGGTAATTAGACTGATTAGAATTTATTTCATAAGCTTTTAAAAAATTCCGAGATAGATCGACAGATGTCCTCATATGTAAATGTCGGTAAAGTTAAGAAGGTGCTGTCGTCTCTTGAGCATCTATACTTACCAACTTACCAAGTATTCTCCAAATTGGGGGTACGCTTATACTGCGGAGCATCAAACTGCGTTCAACATGCTGGAGTTTAATTCTGAATCGATTAGCAATTTAGGACCCCAAGGTGAACGACCATCGATAAAAATGTAAAAAAAGCATCAAAAATTTGTGTCGCGGCACGATTTTATTTGACAAAATTGTAAACAAACGTAGTAAAAAAACAATGATATATAAAAAAAAATTGGAATTTCGAAAATTCATAACAGACTTTTGTCGTTTGAAATTTTGTTTTTTAGGTTAGAATTTGTGTTTAAACACAGAAAAACAATTTTTTAATTTAATAATATACGTTAGAAATCTAGAAGACTCGAAAAATCTCCCTGAATTTTTTGAAAATATTTTACTGAATATTCTTTGAGCACTAGCGAGTTGAACGCAGCTTGATACTCTGTATAGTATAGCGTATCACCACCTGAGTCACCTTTTAATCAAATGCCACGGGAGCTGATATTATTCATTAACATTGTGTGAACTAACTGATTGTTTATATTGCAAGTACTTTGGAAAATTGAAAATAGTTTTAAAGTATCAAAAATAAATGAATACTTTATATTTTTACATCGATACGCGAATGAAAGAGTTGTCAAGAAATATCAAATTTTAGTAAGATGCTTTTCCCTGTAAATTCTACACAGCTTTAGTAAATAATGAAAAAAAAAATTAAGAATCTTGCACCATTAAATCTAAATGGCACCATTAAATCTAAATGTTCAATTGAAAAGGATTTTAGGTTTCGAACGTCATCATTTAGCAGTTAGGAAATAAGAATCGGGCATTTAACAAACTTAATGACCGACGGGAAATGAAAAATCAACGCCTACAACTTCCTCCAAGTTTCAAATAGCTCGTGCACTAATGCGCACACGTGTGTGTCCCCATATACAGAGGTATACACACTCTACACTCCCAAATAGAATCCAAAAATTTCTTGAAGGAAAAAAATATCACAATGATCTTTACGGCAGTTAATGCACCATTCTCGAATGGTTTGAATGAAAGACTCAACCAAACTTTAGTAAATAAGATTAGATGTGCAATAAACGAAGAAGAAAATATAAAATCCTAAAGAAAATATCAAATTCTATATACGAAATAGACACAACACACAGAAGATCAGAATCAAATTTGTTTCATATCTCCAAACTCACATAGACACTTAGCTATTAAATGATTTTGTTTATTAATTCATACCAAAACTTTTGTATCAAAATTTTTTTATCTTGGGGGGCGGGATGTAAGAAAAGTATCCTCACTCTTATTGAATTTAGCGCGCAATTAGATCGTTAAGTCAGATCTCTTAATTAACAATCATAGAGTGGACCAGCTGACAGCTCATAAGCATGATGAAGCAAGTAGACTGAATACGACCACACAACGATTATAAAAATATAGCAGAAAAATTATAAAAGTTATAAAAGAATTAACAGTGTGAATAGTAACATTGAATGTTGTTTCTTTGTTATTTACAGGTAGGATTAGTAAATAGATTAAGTTGTTAAATTGTATTTTGTATAAAATAATAAAAACTTTGTTATTTACAGAGAAGCGATTCATGTTTTATTCCCTTATAATTAACGAAAATTTAAAGGAAGCAAAATTCATATTAAAAAACAACATTCTCGTTGGAATTCAAAATGGAAAAATTACTCTTCATGTTCAAAGGACTTAGTACTACAGATACTAAAACCAATGTGCTGTACATAGATCGTTCCGGACGACGACTTGGATGCACGTAAGCACGAGGCGCTCACGAAGACATCAGCATTTACTAAGGTAAAAAAATCGCTGACTCAAAGAGGCCAAATTAGAAATATTTGGATTCTTCTCACCAATGATTTAAAAACAGCATATGTAGATGAAGATAACAAATTACAAGTTAATGACGAATACTTGGAATAAAAAATTGAAAAACAAAGTAGTACTAGCGGAAAGGAAAATGCTTCAGGACAACCATTAATTCAATTATTATAGAACAATTACTTTAAAAAATTAATGAACAATCAACAGTAAAGAATATAGGTAAGATAGCAAAAGAATTTACGATTGAAAAATTTAACGGAAAAAATGCAAATGCGAATCAATGGATAAGTAGTTTTGAGAAAGAATATGAAATATTCAATAGAATAGAAAATGAAAAAAAATTGAGATTTTAAAATCATTCATGGATAAAAGTGCTATAGATTGGTACAGCAGCACACTTTTGAAACTTGCTATTGATGCAAAATAGGAAGATTGGAAAAAAAATTTTTGTGATACATTTTCTAGTAAAGGTTGGTCGTCAGTAAGATATGCAATGTTATTTAAATATCAAACCGGTTTTTGCTTGACTATGCGCTAAAAAAAGAAAAACTTTTATTGGAAGTACAAAAATCCATTGGTAATAGAACATTGATAGATTTAATTGCAATTGGCTTGCTAAATTTTGTGACTGATAGAATTGACAGAGAAAAATTGAAGAAAACCGAAGACCTATATAATGAAATAGGTAAATTAGAACATTTAGCTGCTAGGAAAAATTTAGAAACAAAAAAGTATAGAGTCACTAACAGAGAAAATAGTGAAAAGACACCGTGCGAAATCTGTAAAAATAAAAACAAAGGCACTAGATTTCATCCTGAAACCGAATGCTGGTTTAAAGACAAAGAAAACAATGAAGGTAAAATAAGACACGTAAACAATTCTATACTAGAAGAAAAAAAAAAGAAGACAAGAAAAGAAAGCACGAATAGTTTACGTTCGAAACGTGCAACCAATATGTACGACACATACATACTTTTTCACCCCCCGCACGACAGTCGAATACATTACCACGAAATCCCATGGACTCTGAAAATAGGTTGGATCATCGGAAGTCCCCATAACTCCTGTCGGTCCGTCCGCGCGCGAACAGTCAAACCCTGTCTGTATATCCTATGGCTAAAGCCCCCGAGAGTGATTGATACGATTCTCACATCCAGATCTCCCCTACCCATTCTTTTTTCTCTGCGCGCGTCGCATTAGAAATTAGCCTCGCGGAGATTCATGGGAGCTGCATCGCATTTGACGAAAGCCTTCGTGTATCTGTTGGAAAAGAGAATAGATGATCGGCACTTATATAGTGTATAAGGGCTTCTATTTTCGTGACTTTTTATCGGTGAAACGAGAAGGGGGAAAGAGGTTTACTGGAACGAATTGGCTTCATCCTTCGATTATTCTTCCACATGTTTATTTGACAGATACGTGTAGCGAGCTCTTCTATTATGCTATGCTTAATTAAATGATATCACTTTTTCCCCTTTATCTAATTTTAAAAATTAATCTATAACGATTTCATCAACGCGTTCTTATAATTAATTGTAAAATTGTAATAATTTATTTAAGCTGTGATAATTAGATAACAGATATTATGCTTTAATTAGAAGGTGAATACGCTAATTAAAGAAATGTAATCCGCAAGTGTATATATAGTACCAAAAATTTTGCTTTTTAATAAATGTCGTATATAAACTCCACAAAAGAAACGTTTTAACGCATCGATCTGCTGACACGCCATAGAGAAGAAGACGGATCGGGCCTTTTTTTCACTTGAAAGAGATGCGACAGATAGGTTTATAGTCCGCTGTGTTGAATTTATATGCTAATCTCATACTCCTGGAACATTTGAGGGATATCTTACAGCTTGTATATAAGTACGTAAGACATTCGAATGATGTTCAACAGGTGGTGTTCAGCTTCTTTGTAACTTACACGTGCGTGCAGTTGCGAGCTTCTTCGTTAATAATACCTTATCGTTAAAAATTTCTTTATTTTGCAAAAGCATATTAGGTTATCTCTATTAAATACTTTCTATTTTGATTTTTATCCTTATTCGATGATGGATTTTGAGAAGCGTATAACAATATCGAATTTGATCAATACAGATCGTTTAACTGTTATTGTCGGTAATAAACGTGGGTGGTATAATAAAACGTATTAATTGCTTTTTAATGTTGCGCGATGTTTAACGTTGCATAATAAATATTACATGTTGTATAAGTTTTAATGATAGATTGGGGTTGGCCGCAATAAAATCCGTCAATTTCTCTGTGCAGTCAGAGACCAACAATAATATAGATATACAATTTGTTTGGTAAATTAGATTCCAAAATATTATACAAAAGTAACAAAGAATGTACGCAATCATGTGCGTAATGAGTATACCTATATTTTAGCTTATACAAATTGACCTTATAAAAGTAATAGAATTGAATAGGGCACTAATCCTACAATACGCAGTTATTTAAATCTCAACGATAATGAAAATACTTTCTTCATTACAAGCATTCGGTCGGGTGTACACGATTCGGTTGGTCGCGCATATAGAAATAAAAGGAAAGTTTGTAGATGTCAAGTGTTGGACGGGTATAAGCGATCGAAGGTGGCGAACGTGGATGCATTTGGACAGCATCAGCAGCGGCGCGTCTCACTTGTCATCGGTGCGACATTCGTTGAAAACCAGTTTGGCGGCCCTCTCTCCCGCACCGCCACTACGAATATAATGTATATAAAGATAAGCAGCAGCCCCCGCGAGTATTATTCAAATTCCCTTGCAATATCATTCTCAAATGCAGAAAAGAGGGGGCAAATAATGCAAGACGATATAGCTCCGAAGGCAGTACACGTGCACTCCATTGTGACAAAGCTTTCGCGCTGTACGTCATATGCAAATATATTCTACACCAGCCAGAATTCATCCCACTCCCGTCTCTCTTTCTATATATATATATATATAAATGAAAAGTCCTGAGGGACACGCGGAGATACAAAATTCTCGATCGAATTCGACGCGTGGACACTGAGAGCGAACTATTATTTAGAGTGCGTATATAACGTGGTATTATATATATTTGGCGTTTAATAATGTTAACGCGGGCATAAAGAGAAGCCAGAGAGGCTGGAAATTTATGAATATGCCACCATTGTAGACAAATCGCGACGTATTATTGTGTGCATTTGCATTTGTGTGTGTGTGTGTGTGTGTGTGTGTGAGCGCAACTCGCTTCGGACGCCGATAACGAATGTCTGCACTTTCTCGAGCGCTTTTTCCTGTGTTCGAGCGAGCTACACCGCAGCAAATTCATTTTACTTTATTTTCTAATTGTCTTTCAATTCCACGACAGGCTGTACATTCTTGTACACAATTTAGATAATATAAAATGTGCGTATTTATCCTTTCTATTGAATAAGTTTTTTTTGTTCCTTATTCAAAATTTATAGCTTAATCTGTAGGCCAACGTATTGTATAAATGGTAATAGTCAAATATGCCTCGCAGATATCTCCGCTCCCTTTCACTTATATATTACCAGACTCTCTCGCATCAGTAGCAGCAGGAGCAAGAAAGAACTCTTTTCGATGCAGATATAGACTTTTAATTTCCGTATACCCACCGACTGCAGCGCAACGCGTCGCCGCCGCCAAAGTCATTGCACACACACACATATATATATATATATCCATAGCTGGTCGGCTGTGCAGAGTCGCTCTATCTCCCATAGAACAAAAGCGAGCTCGGGACAGAAGGGATTCTAAGAAGTCGGGCAGCAGCAGCAGCAGCAGCAAACGCGCCCGCGATAAGCATCTCTCTTGGATCGTTCGAAATCGCCGCCGCCGTCGTCTCCCTCCTCGCGCAGTCTCTTTGAAATCGGCAAATCCAGCCGATCGCTGCCTCGTGTGTGTCTGCGTGTGTGTGTGTGTGTGGAGGGTTCGCGGCGGCGGCACACACGCACCGCCCGGTATTATACGGTATATATAGGGAGCTGCCGTCGCCGCCGGAGAGAGAAGGAGTGTGGGTGTGGGCGGCGACGGCGGCCGGCGGGAGTGACGGAAGGAGGGCTCGGCGCGAGAGAAGCGGGAGAGAGAGAGAGAGAGAGAGAGAGAAGGAGCGAGAGAGCGCGCGACTTTCGAATGTTGGCCGGGTTATATACGTATACCTGCAGTATAGGTGTATATAGGGGGCTTGCGGGTTGAGTGAAGCGCGGGCGTCACGTGCACACGCGAGGACGTCGTCGTCGCCGCCACCGCCGCTCGGGCTATGTAAGCGACTCCGCGGCGGCCGCTCGCTCCGCCAATCCGTCCGCTAAGCGGCCATGTTTGCCGACTCTCGCCGGGGCGGAGCGCCGCGTCCTCTACTCGCTCTTTTTTACTTCTCTTTTTTTCTCTCTGCCTCTCTCTCTCTCTCTCTCGCTCGCTTGCCTCACTCGCTCACTCTGTCCCTATTCCGTCTCTTCTATATGTCTCGACGAGCCGCTTGCAGCTTGTGTGTGTGTGTGTGTGCGTCTGTGTGTGAATCGCTCGGGTGCACACCTGCGGGAACGCGCGGGACCAGTGACGTAAGATGCCAACCTGGTGCGTGTATATACCTATACACGTGTATGTACGGAGAACAATTTTTCTGCATGCAGCGGTGCAGTGTGCGTCTTTCCAGTTGGTCGAAAAGGTTCGGGGAAGCGAAGATAGGGATCGAGCGCGTCTTGCAGCAGTCGCCCCGTTCTGTTTAGATCGAAATACGCTGCTATAGACTTCGGCGCTGTTATAGATATACATATATGTGTAGTGGCGTAGAAGATGGGGTTGATTTTGTTTTCTTTGCTTTTTATGCATTTGCTGTAAGCGAGTCTTTGTATTAGCTCGCTTATAGCTTCGGACTCGGATATTGTAGGTAGAAAAATTAAAAAAAGTCTACTGTATATGCTACTATAGCCAAACATGACATTATTTTGTATGGTATAGCTTTATATTAAATTTTCATTAATTTTGGTGTAGTATCAAAACATTAAAACCCGAATCATTTATTTAATATTGTCTGTCAATAAACCGAAGAAATTTCGAATCCGATATACAAAATATATGTAACACGTTTTTAAGTATATATGTATAGGATTATAACAGGTATAAATAGTCGAAAGTTCATATAAACTTAAGAATAATAAACTAAATAATATTAAATGAATGATTCAGCTACCATGAACAGGAGATATTAAAAAAGAAATTAATGCCCACATTACTCATATTAACTATGTGCATAAACAGAAATGATTGCTGTATCCTATCACAGATTCACAATCTTATGTGATACTTGTAAAAAAAATATTTCACATCTCGAAGGCAAAGTCATCCTATAATAATTACTGTAATATAGCATACTACGATAAATACGCACAACTATATAATTTCGCACGACGATGAACACAAATCTAATTTAATCTCGCCTTAATACGAGAACATTCAAACATCGCTCTGACAGCTGCACAATTTCATTCCGAGAAAACCCCACCAGAAAAGCATAAAAGACATGGTACAGGTAATATAGCTCCTCCCGATGTTCGCGCGCGCGCTACTTCGTCTCCGCGCGTGACGTATACACGATTCTCACCGATAACAATAAAGAAGGAAGAACATTTTATAAGTATAATCCACCAGCATTGCGCAATACGCGCATGATTTACGTAGTTTCAAACATATACGTATATAAGCTCACGTAACGATCGACGCTCAAAACGCGTCAGCAAGTATAAGAAAACCGCAGTGCTTTTCCATAGAAGTAGTCTCGAGGTGCAGACGAATAATTCGGCCACTCGCGAGGTATATACGTATCAAAGTGTATTGCGCAATCGGTACATATATATAGGCGGTGGTTCAGAGGAGGTAGCGCAGCAGCAGCGGGCGGGTATAACATAACGCACCGAAATATCAATTGCAGCTCGTCGAGACTCCAGAGAGAGAGAGAGAGAGAGAGAGAGAG